>PVKU01003820.1:0-57721 GCA_004027475.1 Anoura caudifer | reverse complement strand
GACGAACCTGTAAGAAAAACATATCACTGTGACTTTGAATTCCCAAGGTAAAAGAGCAACACATTTCCATTCACAATTTCCATCACTGCCTGCATGCAAAACCATCTAAAATGTGTCCTTTAGTTGGGAGGAGGCCAGGACACTCAAAGCTACGGGCACGGCCATATCTGCGTATGTTATACCCACATTCGGACATGCACTTCACTCGAACAAGTACACCTCCTCAACATCCTACTGAAGAGCTCAAAGGGCTTTCTGGAGACCAGTTCGTATTCTGAGGCCAACCGATCGATGCCCTTACTCATCACCCTTGCTCGTCCCCTGGAGACCGAGATGCAGAACTCGTGAGGAGAGCGTGCAAAGGAGGGCAGAGACCTTGCATGTGGGTCACCGCCTCCCAGCCCGTCCTACCCATCCGGCAGGGCAAGGATCTGGGGTAAAATGTGAGGGGAAATAATGCCACCTTTCACATGACTCTCCACTCTCTATGGGTGTTCCAGCACATTCTGACTGTGCTGGGCAGTGTCTCCCCCCCCCACCCACGACTGACTAACTCATTTCAGCTTCGGAATCCCCGGATTCCGACGGTTTCTTTTGACATAGTCTGTGTGGGTCAGCTGGAAAGAGAAAAGACCATTAGCTAAATGGACCATTTCTGAGTGCAGACTCAGTCCTCAACCCTGCAGGGGTAGAGCGGCAGGGATCCCCCTGTGAGACAGAAGAAGCTAAAGCACATTCAGAAGCACAGTTGCTGGGAGGGCGTGACCCGTCCACAGCAGATGGGACTCCACCCTCCTTTCCGCCACCCTGGACACAGATTACACAGCCACAGGGACCAAACTTTCCTAACTACGTAGTCAGGAGTCCAAACCTTGGCTTAGTGATGGGAGGGCTCGGGTGGGGTGGGGCAGGCACAGTGACAAAGGTTACAACTACAAAGGGCATGGCTGTGTTCTAGGTTGTCTTCCCGAGGTCAGCATACCACATCCGCATGACTCCCTGGGAGACAGTCTGGAACCACAGTGAGGAATGCGGGCTCCAGAGGCAGGCTGCCTGGGCTCCACTCCCAAATCCATTCCTCACTGGCTGGGTAACAGAGGGCAAGTCACCTAATCCCTCTGTGCCTCACTAGCTTCATCTGTTAAAGACACAATGAGGAAATCAGAACTGCTGTGAGGGTCAAATGAAGCAGTACATATAGGGGCTTAGAACAACACACAGCCCCAGTAAGTTATGGATATACTAAGTAATAACGTAGTTACATGTAGACAGCAACTATCGTTACTGTTGTTACTTCGGTCTATACTTTATAGCTGAGAAAACTGATGCTTGGAGAAGTTACGAAATTTGCCCATGGTCACCCAAGGAATGAATGGAGGAAACCAGCATTGGACACCAATGCTCCCCGTTTGCTAAGGAACATCATACCAAGATGTTTTCCAAAAACTCTCTTCAACTTAAATGAATCAGTTGTTCTATAGCTTGAGATCTACTTGCTAGTTTAGAGGGCTTCGTCTGGTGGGGCTTCCAAAGGCAAACACAGCACTGTGTGGCCAATGCCTTCAAAGTGAAGCCCAGGTGACAGCCGTCAGAGCCACGGGCTGTAACGCATGCAAGCCATTGACATCACTGGGCTGAGTCACGTGGGTGCCCCCCATGCACCCGTCCTGACAGCACGCTGGCTAAAGCCCTGCTCCGCAGCCAACAGGGGCAGCGTGTCATTCTGACCATGGAGCTATCACCAAGGCTGGCCAGGCTACTCTGGCTGGGCCCTGGTGCCACAGCGTCCCTTGCTCTGTGGAATCCTGTGCTCTGGGTTGCGGCCCTCCTCAAGGCACCGGCCACAGTGGAAAGCCCTCAACCCAGCACAGCTGCTCTTGGCTCCAGGCTCCTCGGGAATACCTGGGCATTCAGCTCAGGTGAGTCTCAAAGTGGCCCAGACTAGCTGCTGGCTGGGCTGCTGGGCCAGCTCGAGGGAGCAGGTGCAGGGAGAACAGGGTGCCTGCTCTGCACAGAGAGGCAGCCTGACCTGAAAAGCTCAGGCAGAGGAGTTTGTTTCTGCCAGGGCTCAGCCACGGGTTAGACACCAGTGGAAGATCGGTTTTGCACAAGATTTATTCAGTGTCTGCTAAATGCCAGGAGCCACTAGGCTCAGTAGGAAAAGACAGTCCATTTCAAGGAGAAAGGGCCTGAATCACTAGGAGATGCCCTGCCAAGTAACAAGACCAAGACACCCTGGAGCCGAGGGTGTTGGAGATGAGGTGGGCTCTGAGCTGACCCGTGGGACAAGGGGAAGCCAACTTTCCACACCCAAGTCATCAGCAGCACCTTGCCAGTTTCCCTTAGTCTGGGGCCCTGGATCTCCCCACAGCAGGTACTCAGTGGCTGTGACGTTCCCCAGGTCACAGCTGTGCAAGGGCCGCGCTGACCCCATTGACACCCCTCTCAGCAGCAGCCCAGAGGTCAACAACCTGACCGCAGTTGGTTCGGCTCCCCTGGCGCGTGCTGCTCAGAGTCCACTGCAGGCTGAATCAGCCTTCAACCCCGCCTCTCCAAGCTCATATACAAACGTCACTACAAGTCTACTTTTTCCTTGATTTCTTCCCTTCTTATTTCCTTTCTTCTACCATCTTTGACTTCAATTTGTTCTTTCTCTAACTTCTGCAAATGAAAGCTTAGATCATTAATTTCCAGTCTTTCTTCTTGCCTAATACACGCAGCTGAAACTATGAGTATCCTCTGGAGCCCAAGTCTAGCTGTGTCCCACAACCTCACTCAGTTTCACCACAGTCCCATGAGGCAGGCACTTTCACTTCTCTTTTCACAGAGGAGAGGCTAAAGACCAAGTAACTTGCTTAAGGATATAAATGGTGATAAATGGCAAGATCAAGAACCAAAACCAGGTTCTGTGGTTCTAAAATTCAAGTTTTTCCTATCATACTACATTGCAGAAAATTAAATAAATTTATAGGTATAATGAGTAAAATATTGTGAAAACATCAAGAAAGCAGAAACGAGTCCTTCCATGAATAGGGCATGGAAAAACCTAGAAAGAGGCATGCAGGGAGACAGGCTCTGTGTAAGTAAGTGCCCAGGAGAGGGGTTCTCTACCTGGAGGGAGTGAGGAGGTCACGATGGGCCAAAGGGAGGCTGAGAAATCTCACCGGTCCCTGGAAACTCACGGATGGTGATTTCACCAAAGTAACAGAATAGGCTGTTGTCGGCCTTTAGGGGTCGAACTAATCGTGCTCTCCACTGTGTGCAGCTCCGCTTGTTCGCATGCGGCTGGGGCTCGACCAGCACCATGGACTCAGCAGGGCACGATGACCGGCCACCATTCCTGGGCCGCAAGACCTCCGTCACACCAGCCACAGCTGGGCTCAGAGACAAACGGTCAGGAAGGGGCTGGACGGAAAGAGCCCATAAAACGTCATGTGACTCAGTGACATAGAGGAACACCTGCCGTTACCGGCCACACTTGGTGAGCCTCATTTTTAAAGCTCTGTTCCCAGAACTGAGGCAGGGCTGGGCACACAAATAGACCATGGGCTAGACCTCACATTTTTTAAAAATAAAACTGAAAAACAGCTAAACTGGCCTAGATCAGTGGGAATAGGGAGAGGCCCAAATATCAAATTTGTCAAAAGCAAACAAAAAAATTATTCTTTGCCCTTTTAATACTGCACATAAAGTGGAATCGGGTGATGTGAAAGCGAAAATGCTTGACAACAATCAAAATAAAATCTCAAGATGTCTGCTCTGCGTATTTACGTAAGGCAAGAAAAATGGCAATATCCATTGTTAAAGGGCCTTAATATACCAAACCAGGGATTGTTTTTTAAATGTATGTGTAACCTACAAAACCAAGAACAGCCTGTTTTCCACAGAGAACTCCAAGAGTCCGGCAGTGGAAAGGAGGACAGGAAGGAGGATGGACTGTCCGTGGCCCCGTCACCCCAGACAACACAAGGCACGACCCTCCCTCACAGCTGGTTCCCAGATGTCACTCATCCCTGCCTTAAAGTGGGGGTGGGAGCACGAGGCCTGGGGCCTAGAGCTGCAGACAAGCACTGTCAGGGTCACAGGAGAGGGCAGAGGACACACTCTGCCCTGTAGGAGAAAAGGTGCTTCCCAAGCAGCAGCCCCATGCCCAAACACACTCTGTTCTGGTGAACTGACACTCCAATGCGCACCCCCTCCCCACCACGGGAACCAGCTGCAGACCAGGCCACACCCAGGAGCCATGCTCAGTCCCAGGGAAACCAAGGCCACCATAGAAAGAACTGAAAGAGCTGCCCACTGGTACCACATAGGTATCCAACCACCACCTAAGGATCGAATGACAACTCACCCCCCACCTCCCCCTCCAGAAGGCTCCTGGCTGAAGTTGGCCGTGTTTCTGTCAAATCAAGAATGGCTGCTGCCGCCCCAACCTGGGTGCCTGGGGCGGGAATGGACCGACATCAAAGCAGCCCCCGTGCACCAAGCACCACTTATCACCAATAGGTGATCGAAGCAAGCTTTCAATATATTATTTTTGTTCCTCAAAAGTCCTGCAAAAAATGTATCATTGTCCCCACATTTTATAGGCGGCATCCTAGTACAATGATTCAAATCCAGGGCCTCACAGCTCGTGAATGCTAGTCAGGGACTCAGCACAGACCTCCTGGCTCCGTGCTGCCCAGCTCCAGCAGGACCCTGCACCACATCATTCCCAGGCTCAGGCCATGCCCAGGCACTGGAGCCCTGCTTGGCTGGGAGGCTGTTCCCTCAGAGAAGGGGCTCGATTCTCAGGGCTGTCTTATTCGCTGTTCAAACATCCCCAGGGGCCCTGGGCCTGCCAGGGAACATTACTCAGAATTTTTTTTGCCCTGGCCGGTATGGCTCAGGTGGTCAGAGTGCCACCCCATAGCCAAAAGGTTGAGAGTCCAACTCCTAGTCAGGGCACATAACTGGATTGCAGGCTCGATTCCTGGTGGTGTGTGGACCCCCCGGTCCAGACATGTATCACCCCCAGTCCGGATGCCAATCCCCAGTCTGGGTGGGTACAGGAGACTACCAATCGATGCTCCTTTCTCACATCAATGTTTCTCTGTCTCCCTTCCTTTACTCTCTCCCTTCCTTTCTCCCTCTAAAAGTAATGGAAAAAAATGCCCTCACATGAGGATTTAAAAAAAAACCTTTTTTTCATGCACATGTGAATCTGGTTTTAGTATCCACTGTGCTGAAGTTGGGCAAACGGAGGCTTCTGAAGGCATCAAGGGAACCACCAGGCCCATTCCTACAAAAGGCCTGCTCCTTCACTCCGCTGGGGCTGGGCCGGCCTGAACCACCACTGAGGCTGTGGACACGCTCTGGAACAAGCTGGTCCGCAGTGCTGCATGGTACCAAGTGTTCTGAGATGCAGTTATCAACACCAAACATAAACGTGTGTTTAATAATCAATGGGGCACTTCTCCGCGGGGAGGGGAAGTTCCTGGGAAGACAGCGTGGCAGGGAGTGGGGAATGAGCTCCACTTTATCTCCTGTCCTGGAGCCCTGTCCCTCTGTCGGGCGAGGTCATCACCCCGAGGCAGGAAGAGGCTCGGGGTAACAAGGATGTGAAAGAACTTTGGGAAATGCAAAGTGACAAATGAGAGAGTCAGCGCTGCTCCTTCGCAGACAGGGACAGTCTGTCACTTTGGCCACTTCAGACTGTCCCCCACCCAGTAGGTGGGTGGCTGTTTCTTCCCGGCGAAACTGAACCCTGACACTCAGCTAAAATGCTGAATGAGTCCCATTAACTTGGAGCACATGCTACACAGAAGTGAATGCTCCCATCGGAGACTCTTTCTGCCCCTGCTGGTGTCCCTGGGAGACCTTAAAGGCAGTGGCTCCAGAGACAGGGACAATGTGCTTCTGCCTGGAACCCTGTCTGCCTGCCCGAGGGGCAGAAGCAGCAAGCTTGACACTGGAGAGCAAGGCAATTATCAGCGCAGGGATGTACCAATCGTTGCCTCTCTCCCCCACGTGTGCATGAAGAACACATTCACAGTCCTCCACATGTGCCCTCGCACACAGCAGGCCCTGCATCGATGTCTGCTGAACACACACTCTCAGAGGCACTCGCCCAGATTCCAGGAATGCAGGGACTGCCGCTCTTGCTGTGCATAAACGCCAGTGAGTCACAGCCACTCCCAAAGGGTTCGCTGAGTCTCAGAAGTTAATGAGGTTGTAGAGGGTGCCCTTGGCTCAGGCTGGAAACGGCGTAACCTCCCCCCACGGCACCCCCTTCAGCCCGGCCTGATAACAGGTATCAGATAAACAAAAAGTACAAATTATATAAGCACATCTAGCTCCCCCTTAATTTGTTCCAGAAAAGAAAAAAAAAAAAAAAAAAAAAAACAGAATAGTTCATTGGGCCAAAAGGTTATTACTTAAAGCAAGGACATTCTGAGCGAAGTGATCGTGTTGCTCGTGTCCCTCAGAGTCGGCCTTGGCAGAAGGGACGACTCTCTCCAGTCCTGTCACCGCAGAAAGCAGCCTGGAAGGAAGGCATCCTCGGGGCCAGCTCAGTGCTGGCCTCAGAGAGAGCACGCTCTACCTAAGGTGTTTCTTCAAATTCATTATTCAGGGTGGAAAATTCTACTTTTCCCCCCATACTATTACTGTAAAAATAATTTTTTAACATCTTGAAAGGCTTGTTTTTTCCAATTACAGGTGACATTCAATTTTATATTAGTTTCGGGTGTATGGCACAATTGTTAGACACCTACATAATGTATGAAGTGGTCCCTCTATACGTCCAGTGCCCCTGGTATCACACACGGTTATTATATCACTGACTGTATTAGGGTGGGAATTCTTCATTAATTGGGAAATGACAACGGCTGCTTAGGCGTCACCATCTGGCCCAGGGTTGGGGAGGGTCAGTCCCCAGGTAAGGGCATATGTCCCCACTCGTTCTCCAAATACATGCAGAGCACCTCCTGTGTGCCGGCGCTCCTCTGTGTCTCTAACAAGAAGGACTGACCCTGCCACCTGGCTCTGACATCAGAAACGGAGACCTAGGTGCAGTGTGGGGAGAGAGCGGCTGGCGGACCCCAGGCGAACGGCAAGTGGGCGTGTGAAGGACCAGGGAGGGCCTGTCTGGCCGAGGGAGGTACAGGGCAGCCTGGGTCCTGAGGAGCACAGGCCTGTCCAGAGGCAGCACTGGAGACTGCAGGTGGGATGACCCAGCACCTCCATGAGCTGATGGTGACTCAGGCTCTTTCCCTGCTCTTTCCCTGCACTGCCGGACAGACAGCTCTGGCCAAAGGTGCTTGTGAGAGGGGCCATCGAAAACCAAGCATGTGCGTGCACCTCTGGCTACACCTGCCCTCGAGTGTCCTTGCAGGCCTCTTGACGTGTGGTCAATTTCACAAAAGAAAACTCCTGTAGCCTTTGACCCAGATATTTCTTCTATAACTTTATCCTACAGATAAACCCACCCATGAGTCAAATGCAGGTATTCACAGTGGCAACAAAATATACACACTGAACACCACCTCACTGTCCATCAAGAATGAAAACTGCCAGGCCACCTGTGGGGAGGGACGCAGTGGCCAGAGGAGGGGTGGGGGACTGTGTACAGACATGAGGTGTTCCCACGCATCGGGTGCAGACGGTGGGCTGTAGCTCAGTGAGACAGTCTGACCCCACTGGGCACCCATGGGAAACAACTGGGTGCCCACGAAAGCCTGCCGATGCACGCAGAGTCCCAGTGTGGTCTCTGACTTGCTCTGGGGTATGGTGTGGGGGTGGGGGGGAGACTTAGGCATTTCACCTGGTAACTTTCTCAAATAGAAATCTGGACTCTTGGCATGCAATCGTTTTAGAATACAAGAACTAGTTGATAAAAAGACGCTTGGTTCCATGAAGGCCTGTGCTGGAATGAGGGAGGGCCCCAGCACCACGTGGCCGCACCACAGCTTCCAGAGAGGACTTCTGCCCACGCGCACTTTGAGGACTGCCAGTCACACAGAGCCACCAGCTCTGCCTGCCGAGGGGTGCCGACCCACCGTTGCCTCTCCCCTGCGTGACTGCGGGCCTCTCCTGACAGCTGTCACTGCTTCCCGCCCCTTCACTCTGAGCTCACACAGTGACCCTCTGGAAACCTAAGTGAGACCATGTCTCCCCCCTAAGCAGAGCAAAAGCCCCAGAGTATTCCCACAGAGTGCAGCCTGCTCACCCCCCATTACCTCTCCCTCGGCCCTCGTTCCCGGGGGCCGCTCTCCCCCCACCCCCCGGCCCCAGCTCCAGCCACACTTGCTCACCTGCTCCCTGGAATGGTCTTCCTCCACTCCCTGTGGTCCCTCAGGCCTGGGTCAGACAGGCCTTCTGCAGCCCGTCCCCCACCCCTCTCGGCACACCCTTCTTGGCCTTCTCCTTCTGTCCCTAGCACTTCTGCCCTTCCCATAAGCCACCCCATTTACTGGTGCGTGCTGCCCACGGACTGCCTCCCCCGCTAGGACAGCAGCCCTGGGTGGGCAGGAGCTCTGTCTGTTGTGTTCAGGGCCACGGTCCCTGCACCCGGTATCCGGCAGGTGATAGTCATTTGGGAAAAATGGGGATGAATCCAAGATGAGAAACGCTGAGCTGAAGAGTCTGGGTCACTGTGGGCTGCACAGATGGAAGACCCGCAGGTGGCAAGTACCCGGAGCACCCACGGGACGCGGCTTTAACTTCAGTGGTTGGAACTCTTCCACAGACACTACTGTCCACACTGAACTAACCCACACACGGCTCAGGAACCACAGTGCGGGGACTCAGTCCCTAGCTGTCTCCCACTGGCCAGCCCCACAGGAGGCCCCTCTGCTGCCCAGCCTGACCACCGCTGGGGCCCAGGGGCTCTTGGGGCCTCTGTTCCCGTCTGTCCATTCATCTGTACGTGCCCTGTGAGAGAGGATGAAAAGACAGCCTCCTGCTTCTCTGCAGCACTCCCTGCCTCCCAAACTCAGGCGCTCAGGGAGTGAGGCCTGAGGCAAGGCTCACTGTGCACCATCAGCAAAGCAGGGACCCTTCTGTAATGGCTCCAGCACCTGGCCCAGCCGTTCTGTCCCCAGTGACCTCATCTGGGAAAGTGGGCGCGCCTCAGAGGAAGAGACAGAGATCAGCAAATCAGGCGACTTAAATCTCTGGAAACCTGTGGCGCACTTGTTTCAAGGGTGACCAACCGCTCGTGTGCTGCGAAGCGCTTGGTTTTCGGTTTTATCCCTTTTCCCTGAGGAGTGTCTCCTCACAGGTCCTCTTTCCAGTGGCAGTTCACACTCAGTGGCACTTTGCAGTATTTCAGGTGCTTGGTTTAAAAGGCGGCCCCTGAGGAGGGGGCCCACGGAGGCCCACGCTGGGCTGGGGCGTGTCCCCCCGCTGCCACAGCTCCCACCAGGAGGCCGGAGGGGGCCCAACACACTCAAGTGCTTCCAGGGACTGAAAAGACAGAGAGCTTGGGGTTGCCCTGGAAGCCACCGCCAGAAACTGCAGTTTTGGTGGCTCCCAGCACAAAGGCACCCACCTCAGACTGAAGGGGGAGCCGGTGCGAGGAGGGAGTTTAAGAACTCGGTGAGGGCACAGCCGGGTCACTGAGCGCAGACAGGGCTCGACTCTCGAACCTCGCAGTCAGAGAGAGAAGGAGTTGGGGAAAGCGCATCTCGTTTGTTCTAATAAACGCTACTGAGCAAGGCTCTTCCTTCTGCAGGAAGAAGGAATCATGTTGGGGAAGGTTAAAGAAAAAGAAACTTTCCTGAACAGACCGACCTGGAGGAGCTGTTCCACAGCACCGAACACTGTGACACAGAGGCTCAGCACGGCACCGGCTCCGAAGCAGGCGCGTTACCGCTCAGGTGTGATGCCAGCTCTGCTCTTTCAACCCGTGACAGTTCCAAGTCCAAATGTCAACTCTTTTGAGTTGCACAGGGCTGTCAAAAACAAAGAGGGCTCCTCACCGCCGGCCTCTCTTCACCAACCCGCATCCTCACGACTCAGCCAGCTGCCCCGCCCCCTCCAGTCACTTTAGCTGCAGTGACAGCAGACCAGCCGTCCAAGGGTCTGCTTTTTCCCACAGCGCAACCACGTCCCCTTTGTCTGCCCGCCTTCCTGTCACTCCTGATGGCTGTAAAACATCACTGCTGCACCGGGAGCTCATGGGCAGACCTCAGGGGCAGGGTCTTTCACAGTCACAGCTGTGTCACGGCTCACAGAGCCTCCCGACTTCCGTCCTCTCACTTCGCTGGAGGCTCTGGGGCTCAGGCCTTCTACGGACAGTCCGTGAACCTCTCAGACGCAGTTCAAAAAAGCAAGATTTCAACCTCACACCCTCAGTCTGCATTTAAGGGGCAGATATCACACCCACGAGAAAGGATGGGAATATGCCCTGGGAGGTGTGGGAGGAAAAATGATCCCAAAAACACATGGGCAGAAAAATGCTGCTGCCTCTAGGGCCCCATCTGTGTCCTACAATGAGCCCGAGCAGTTCGGGAGGTGAGAGAGCACCTGCAATACCACACATCAGTACGAGATGGACAGAAAGAGGGAAGAACGAGGCCCCACGAAAAGGAGATTTCATCTCACCACAGCTTTGAGTCTCCTGTGGTGGGCGCAGAGTACCTTGTGGGCTATTTTTGTTTTTAAGAAACTTCACATGAATAAACATTTATAAATTTTTAAATGTAAAATTCCTTTGCCCTGGCCAGGTGGCTCAGTTGGTTAGAAAATCTTCCAGTGCATCAAAAGGTTGCAGGTTCAATTCCCAGTCAGGGCACACACTTAGGTGTGTTCCTCAGTCAGGGTGCACAGGGGACGCAACCAATTGATCTCTGTCTCTCCCTACCCTCTACTTCTCTCTCTAAAAATCAATAATAAAAAAAAAATCCTCAGATGAGGATTAAAAAAATTTCTTTAAATGTTTTCTTTAAGCTTTCAGAGTTTGCAGACTCTGAGAAGAGTGTGTAGCCCATCCGACCCAACGCGTCATCCTCACAGGGGTAGTCCAGTCGACCAATGTCCTCAAAACTTCCTGGGGTGAGGTGATGGGCTCAACTCAGTTAATTCCCCCAAAGAGGAAAGACTGGCGGTAGTTAATCAGTCTAGGTTAGGGAATCACTGAGAATACCTTGCCAGGAATGAGAATTTTTAAAGAAAAATACAGCTGTTCACACACCCCAAACAAACAAGCAAAATTAGTAAAGCTATATTGAACAAACTTTAACTTCTGACATTCAGAAGTCATTTTTTACTCTTACAAAGGGCTCTCGGGGCCCAAACTTGGAAGACTGGCCCCAAACTTGCCATTACACAGCAGCGGGGCCTCGGGCATCTTTTCAGCATCCTGCTGCCTTTACTTGAAAATGAGTGTGAGGTTAGACAAACTCTGACTTCTCTGAGCTTAAAATGTTTTAAAAGAGCCTTCTACTGGCAAGAGATTATGGGGGCACTTGAGTGGATCAAAGCCTAACAATTCTAAGCGCTGTGCATGGGCAGTGACCTTCCCAGCTGCAGAGTGCTTTCCTCCTCAGTCAGACCCGAGCCTCATAGCCACCCAGGCAGGATGTCCCCTCCGGGACCCCAGAGTCCATGCTTGAGCTCACTCATTCTCAGAGGCTCGCTGAAAGGCCAGCCCTGCAAGAAAGCCTGTGTCTCCTGAGCACATCCGCATCACAGAAGTCACATCCAGTGTTGGTGACACGGTATGTCACTTGCCGTGCAAGTCCAACACATACAGGTCTCAAGGCTTAAAGGGCAAGTCACAGCAGTCAGCATGCACATTCCACCAAATGAACAAGAAGAAGCCTGACTGCCAGCGATCACGGCCTCACATGCTGTGACAGGTGCTCCGGCCCCAGGTCCCAGGGCTTTCCACCGAAGACCCCTGTTCATGGCTGCTGGGAGGTCAGGCGTGGCGACAGCACGGGGGTTTGGGGAGCTGCGATGTATCGAGTGGGAGGGCTGCATTGCAAACGGCTTACTCCTGCCTCCAAGAATGGGCAGAAGACATTACCTCTGAACCCCACTGAACACCCCTTAAGGCTCTCTCAGGGGCCAGTGTCCACCAGGACGCTGAGAAACCCTGGAGTGGGACGTCCAGCAGAGGCAGGGACACCAAGCTGGATCCTGAGGAGCCGGTGGGAGTCAGGCAGGTGTGGAGGGCTGTGGGGCATCCCAGAAAGAAGAGTCCTCAGGGGAGGGGGAGCGAGGAGTGGAAAAGTGAGGTCAGAGAGGAGTGTGGGCCAGGGTCAGTGGGGCCACCCAGGATTCAGAGGGCTGCACGGCATGGCTGGGTGTCTGCCCCAAAACAGGAACAGTGAGGGAGGAAGGAGGAACTGGTGCCACGTTTCTGCACAGAAATCCCCATGTGGTTTAAACATGGTGAATTTCTCATAATTTGTAATCATCAGTGGCTGGCCAGGCTGAGAACTATTTTACATTCCAGTCATAGTTACATTTTTTAATTGACAAGACCAGAGGTCATTTTGTTACTGTTATTATTAACAAGCATTGTTCTTACATATAAAATACTTCCAAAAGAAGCCCAGAAAACAACACAGAATCCCAAAGCAAAAAGGATGCAGATGATATAACTCTAAAATTTCAAAGCTAATACAACAACAAAAGTTTGTTTTCCAAAAACAAAACAAAACAAAACAAAACACACACACCCAATAATGTTAGGATGTTCGGGAGAAGAGAAAACCACCCTCCCTCCGAATTTCTGGTCTGCGCAGGACCACCTTTGCCAGCACTTAAATCGTGTCATGTCCCTGCGCCAAACCCAGGCCCTGGGAATCACACCTGATGCCTCCCCTTTGACGCCAGCTCCCCTTCTGTCCTGGCCCCATCTGCCCCCTCAGTCTCCCCCCTGGCCAGCCCTGACGAGCCCCAGTCCCAGGGATCCTCCCCATTTCTCCAACACACTGAGCAGTTCTGCCTCAGAGCCGTGGCACACGCTGCTGCCTCGCCCTGGGATGCTCTTCTCCGAGGGAAGTACGTGGACCCCCACCGCCACAGCATCTGGCCCACCGCCCAGAGTCCTCGGGGAGCATCCCTGACCACGCCATCGCGTCCAGCTGCACCTCCCACCCCACTTCTCCCCTGCCTCTTCCTATTCTTGCAGATCTCGTTAAAGTACACATCACCACCCGAGCCGCTTCACCCAGGCACCGTTCGCTGCTTCTTCCAGAAGGTAGATGCGGGGGCATCGCACCCACAGTGGGCCCTCCCTAACTCATTGACACGGCACAGACGTGCTGCTACCTGCACGAACGAAACAGTAGCAAAGAAAAGCCACGGAGTGTGTCATCAGCAGCAGCATTTCTGAAGCCACGTGTTGACCTCTCCTGGGTCACCCAGGAAAGAAAAGAAGGCAAGTTACACTCAGATGAGAGCCGAAATAGTTTTCAGTGACCCTTAAAAAGTCAAGTCTTCTCCAATGGTCAGCTTATGTGGTTACTTAGTGGAAAGACCTCCCGACCCGGAGCCTCCTGGGAGGGCCTCAGAGCACCCGGAGCCAGCTAGGCCTTGCTTTGCTTCCCCTGATCCAGAAGGGGTCCCCTCTGAACTCGAGGAAGCACCCGTGTGAGGGGATGAAAGGTCTGGTCAGTCACCCCACACTTTAAATTCTCACTGCTCTGCCACTGCATCAGTGCTTGTGTTTTCAGCGGCATTTGAAGGTGTTTGTCAAGCTGAGTCCCCTGCGGTGAGCCCCACGCACGCCCCCAGCACCTCAACTGACACTACATTTATGGGCGACCCCTAGAAAATGGAAGAGGTCAGAGACTTTAAAAGATTAGAAATAAAATGTCTCCACGATTCCACATGGCTCTGGGACTTTCTTTAAATCCTGAGCCATCCTGGAATGGAACACACAGGAATTTCTCAAAGCAACGAAATGCAGAAAAGCAGCTCCTTGAAAAAGCCAAGTGCTAGAAGAGAGTGCAAGGCCACCTTCACCGGCCACTGCAGCACCAGCGCTGTCTCCCTCTTCACTGCGTGTCCTTGAAACAAGAGACCTCACCAAAGCGAAGCCTCGGTCAGGGCCGAACACAAACAAGCAAACAAGTGAGAGGGAGAGGACTTGTTCACGGCACACAAGGGGCAAGACCCCAGCATCTGCAGGTGTCGGGACTGAGACGGCTAATGCCAGCGCCTGCCGAGCAAGCGTGGCAGCCTGTCTGTCCGGTACCCTCAGCTGTGGTGTCTAAAGGGGAAGTGGCTGCACACAGATGACACCGGTCCCCTTCTTACACTGCTCAGGGCAGCCTGGGAATAGCCCGCACCCACCCCACCCACTGCGTATGTCCTTCTCAGAACCAAACCCTCTCTCTTTCCAGCATCTACAGTGGGAAGAACAACTAACTTTTCCGTTTTGGAGAAAAATACTATTGCAGCTGGAGAAACACCCTTGGATATCATGAACAAGATGTTCTGACTCAGGAATTGTACATCTGACTCGGGAGCGTGTGAAAGTATGAATAAGCAGATCTGGGGAAATATTATGGAGCCATGGCAACGAAAACCATGGAAGAAACTCCACTGGCACAGAACTGTTTAAAAATACACCAGATACTAAAATACCTGCAAAAAGCTACAATGACTCACACTGTCTTCCTCGGACGTCCGGGGAACAGCCAGTCCTTGACAGCCTTCCAGGCTTTTCCTCACTGGAGACACACGAGGCAGAGACAGTAAAAAGAAGCAAGCAAAGGAGATTTGGACATTTTCTCTAATTTTACCAGCAACTCGGTACTGATAACACCGTATACGTATCGGAGTTTGCTGGGACTGTGGGAACATGCGTGCATACAACGTGGACTGTTTCAAGGCTTTTCATAAAAACCAGAAATCGAATCCAGAAAACCCGATGGAGGCTCCCCTGTGCCCCACGCGGCGCTCCCCACGTGGTGAAGGTGGGGAAGACCCTGCGTCGTTTCTGGCACTACTTACGGCCCGTCGAGGCCTCACGTAGGACTGTGACCTCCTTTTCCCACTTCACCTGCATGTAGGCCCCACTCCCACCCTGTCCCCACTGCATGTCCTGTCACTCTGCTTACACATCTTCGAACGAGGCAGCCACACACAGAAGACCCTTGTGGGCCCACAGGTGGAATAAACCCGCTGGTCTCGGCCCCAGGGTCCCGCTCCGGCCTGCTCTCCCTGCCTGGCAGGCCTCTGCCGCCTGGCAGGCCTCCGCCGCCTACAGGGCCCTGAACAACACATGCCACACACCACTGCCACCAGAGACCACCCTTCTCACCACTTCCTACCCATGCTGCAAGGCCCAGTTTAAGTTGTCGCCTCCTGAGGAGCCTCTCCCTCCCACGCCAGTGACCCTCTGCCCACCACTGCCCCTTTGTAGTTCCTCTACGGTGGCATTATTTCCCCAACAAAGCCGTCAGCTCCTGAGGGGACCCTAGTGCCTGTCACAGTACCTAAGGCTGCTGAGTGACAGGTGCCAGAGGAAGAATGGAGCAGGGGAGTGGATTTCTTGGGAAACCTCAAAGTGCTGGGCGCCCTCATCAGTCCAGGGCATGCCCCAGCTCGGTTCGCCGTCCCTGCTCACTGCATCTCTTCCCTCCCTGTCCCACGAAAATCATGATTCTCCTGTGCACACTGCCCCTCTTGCTTGCCCAGAGACTTGTTTTGGACATACTACATCCTCACCCACAATTCTGTCTGGAGTCAGAGCATCAGAGAAACTTGTCCTTGGGAAAGCTCTGCAGCCAGTTGGCGAAGAGTTCTGACAAAGTCCTGGAAAGCATGCAACCCCTGCCATTTACTGCAAGAGAGGTAATTTTTTCTTTTGCAACATAAATGATTCAAGTCCCATAACCACTGAGATTTCAATTTGGTTTGTTACCAAAAAGCCCAGGAGAATCACTCAAGTACACGACAGCACCGAGCAGGGGCAAGCATTGCCCATGCAGACAAAGGTCAACCCGAGGAGGGGCTCAGGGCGGAAATCTCGAACACATGGGCCTGTGGAAACAGGCCAACCAGGAGCACCTTCAAAAAAAAAACACACAAGATCTGGAAGCCTGCAGCAGATGCCCACTACCACACTGAGGAGGAGATTCCCCGTGTTTCCCATGAGGGGCTGCCTGGGCATCCTCAAGGATATGGGCAGGGATCAGGACTGCATGGGACTGACCCAGCACCTGGGTCTTATGAGCTGTGTGCTCCAAGCAAGCCCCGTTACTGCTCCATGCCTCTGGTTTCCCACTCACAAAATAGGAAGACAATGCCCACACTGCAGTCTGCTTAATGAACAGTACCTTCGCTATCACAAGGCAGGCTGTCTCTTCCGCAGCGAATACCCACTGCTGGCTCCCTCCCTGGCCCTGTGGCTGCACCCCCTCACCTAGTCTCGAGCCCTGCCATTCCCCCGAACCCAGCTTTCCCTAACCCAGACTTGCCCTGAGGCCCACCATGAGTGCAGAGTGGGCATGGAGGCCCTGAGCCCTTCCCACTGAACCCACGGGAAGCAGGAATGGTGAGCACCCCGGGGGCCCTGAGCTGTGTGAGGGCCAGCTGCGTGGACATGGAGCCCGAACGTCTCCTCCACGGTCACGCCATCCTGGACCGCCATCTCCAGAAGGGTCTGTCTCCCACTGGGAGTGAGATGATCAGGTAAGAGGCTGGCCTGCTCCTGCCCGGCTGACTTTCCTCAGCTCACTCCCTTACCAGCCCAGCTACCCTTGCTCAGAATAAGCCAAAACCATCCTGCTAAATGCTGGGTCTGAGCCAATAGCCCTAAGAGCTGATGCCATCTAACTACAGAGCAGCGCATAAAACGTGTTTGAAACAAGCCCAGCAAGCGGTCACTTTAGGTAAGTTCGGGGACGAACTTTTGACGTCACTCACTATCTGCACTAGGTGCTTTGTTTCTAACTTAGAAAGTATTTGAATTAGTCCCTTGTTCATAATCATATATGAATAGTGAACACTCAGCAGTGAATTCCTGTGGCCTGAGAATGAAAATGAAATGGTTCTGAAGATCCTAGAGAAAGGAGGGTCGTTTTATTTTATTAACATTGGCCTGAAGGAGAAAGAAAAGCCCGGAGGCAGAAAACTCTTAAGAAAGCTCCATCGCTGGGCACACAAGGAGGCCTTGGGAGGCTTGAGCTTGCCTTCCCAGTGGTGGTAGAGGAGGTAAACCCAGCCCACACGGCGAGCCTCTGCGGTGCACAGCAGCCTTCGGAGGCCCCTAGGGAAGTTCCTTCACCAGAACGGGCTCACTGGGAGGGTACGTCCAGTGTCAGGGCCGCACAGACACAGGCCACCTGGCAATTCCCTGGTACCCTTCAGGACAGCCTGGCATGTCAGCTCCCGCCACGCGCCATCTGCGCAGGCTCACAGAGGTCCTCGTCCTACTCCACCTGCAAGTCCATGGGGAAGGTCTCTGCCCTTTTACTCTACATGTAACCCAAAACAGGAGGTCCAGAAGTGAGACAGGACCACAGGGCAAATGGAGGAGGAGGAGGGAGGGGAACTGCTGTTTGAGCTGGGCCCTGAAGGTTAGAGAAAGTGACACTGTCTGGGTGAGAAACTGGCATTAAATTTAGACCTGGAATCATGCAGAAACCCTTGAAAGACGATGTTTTGCCTCTGGTGTCTTCTACACCCACTGGCTCACGGGAAACAAGTCATGGCACTCCCCCGGTCACCTTCAGATGGCTTTCCATGTTCCGGGTGACATGTCTCCGGGTGCGAAGAGTGGGCAGCAAAGGAAGGACGAGGCCCAGAGTCACCTGGTCTCAGTCCAGCTCGGTGCCAGTTCCCCCACACGTCTCACCGAGGAGCAGGGCAAACAGCGTTCGCTCATGTCCCACCTTATGTAACAGAAGCGTGTCAGCTGACAGGCCCTGCCTTACACCAACTTTCACAGCAATAGTCCACTGGACCTCTGCCTGGCACACACCCTGGGAACACAGGACTCAGGCTGAAGATTTCCCCAAGCTAAATATTGACTTGATGCTACACAGGTTTAAAAATAGAAAAAGTTCTTTAAAAAGGACAAAAATGACAATTTTCCAAGCTCTTACTCTTGTGAGAATGCAGACAACAGTGCAAGAAAATATACAGGAAGAGAAGCAGGATTTAAAAGGAAAATTAGTCTGAACAGGTCTAGCTGAGTAAGTGATCCAAGTCTGGTCACTCCCACCCCCAGCCCCCAGAAGAGGCCAACCACATGGTGGGAATGGAACACACTCCTACAGGACAGCATTTCTACGAGAAATAGGACCACCTTTGCAATGAATCTGTCAACCAGTGGGGAGTATCGCCATCATAACAATGGTAGGTCTTCCATTCACAGATGTGGGACAGCTTCCCATTTATCGAGGTCGCCTTTCATTTCTTTCAACAATGTTGTATAGTTTTCAGTGCGCAACGCTTATACTTCATTTGTTAAATTTATTCCTAAATATTTTATTCTTTTTCATGCTATTGTACATGGAATTGTTTTCTAAGTTTAATTTTTGGATTAGTCATTGCTAGCTTACAGAAATACCATGTATTTCATATACTAATCTGTGTCGTGCAAACTTGCTGAACCCATATATTAGTTCTAATAGTTTGTTAGTGGATTCCTTAGGATTTTTTACATACAAGATCACGCCACCTGTGCCCACAGGGAGTTTCACTTTTCCGTTCTGACCTGTGTGCCTTCCACTTCTCTTCTGGCCTCACTGCCCCAGCCAGAACCCCCAGCGTGCTGCGGGTACAAGCAGCGAGAGCCAATGCCCCATCCTTTCAGTCAGTCCCTCTCCCCCGCAGCTCTGCGAGTTTTCACGCACGCTCTCTATCAGGTCCAGAAAGTTCCTACCCTGTGCAGTGTTGTCCTCATGCAGGGGTGTTGCACTGAAGGGGTGTGCTTGGGTTTTTAATGTTACAGAACAAACAGCTATCACACCAAGGAGGGAAGTTAAGTTAGATTAAAACCACCTGACAGTACATTATATATTTGAATTAGTTTGAAGTGTCAGAGCCAAATAAAAATCTATTTTAAGCAATTCAAAGAAAATAGCTGCTTCTCTGGCTCTGAGAAAAAGATAATAAATTGTGATGTTAAAGAAACAAAAGAGGTTACGTTAACCTGAATCTTGGCCTCTCACCTTTCTCCCCGAACAACATGAGCGTCAGCCCCTGAGCTAGCTTCTCCATCAACACGGACCCCAGGCTCTATGCAGTCGCCCAGCCACCAGCCCAGCTGGCCAGCAGTGTGGCCAGAGTCTATGCAGGCACCGGGGGCTCAGGCTCCCGGATCTCATTGTCCCACTCCACCAGTGTCCAGGTGGCTGGGGCTCTGGCAGGCATCCAGGAGCATCCAGAGCGAGGGGACTAGGCGATGCCTGAATGGCCTACTGCCTGTGAGGGTGAGGAGCCTGGAAGCTGATAATCGGAGACTGGAGAGCAAAATGCAGAACACCTGGAGAAGAAGGGGCCCCAGGTCAGAGACTGGGGCATTTACTACTTCAAGACCGTTGAGGACCTGAGGGCTCAGATCTTTGCAAGTTCTGTGGACAATGCCCTCATCGCTCTGCAGATTGACAATGCCTGTCTTGCTGCTGATGACTTCAGAGTCAAGCATGGGACAGAGCTGGCCATGCGCCAGCCTGTGGAGAGTAACATCAATGGGCTCTGAAAGGTCACTGATGACAAAAATATCACTCAGCTGCAGCTGGAGACAGAGATCAAGGCTCTCAAGGAGGGGCTGCTCTTGATGAAGAAAAACTATGAAGAAGTAAAGGGGCTACAAAGCCAGACTGCCAGCGCTGCGCTGACCATGGAGTTAGATGCCCCCAAATCTCAGGACCGTGGCAAGATCACGGAGGACACCCAGGCCCAGTATGACAAGCTGGCTCAGAAGAACCAAGAGGAGCCAGACAAGTACTGGTCCCACCAGACCGAGGACAGCACCACAGCGGTCACCTCGCAGACCGCTGACATGACACTCACGGTGCTGAGATGCATGGTCCAGTCCTTGGAGATGGATGTGGACCAGCGAGAAAGCTGCAGGCCAGTCTGAACACCAGCCCAAGGGCGTGGAGGCGCACCATGTCAGGCGGGTGGCACAGCTCAATAAGATCCTGCTGTACATGGAGTCAGACTGGCCCAGACCTGGGCAAAGGGGCAGCGCCTGGCCTGGGAGCACGAGGCCTCACTGAATATCAAGGTCAAGCTGGAGGCTGAGATCACCGCCCACCACCACCTGCTAGAAGAAGGGGAGGACTTCCATCTTGGTGACACACAATTCCACACCATCCATCTGAAAGGCCACCACCCCTGCAGGACTGGGGATCTCAAAGTGGTGTCTGAGGACAACAACACCAAAGTTCTGAGGTGTTAAGGCGGCAGACATGGGGCGCCCCATGGGGGTGGGGGGCTAATAAAAAGGCAGAGATCATTAGAAAAAAAAAGAAACAAAAGATACCAGAAAATATGATGGATGGGCCCAAAACCTACATAATTATTTAAACGCTTGTATGATAAAATGTCATGTGGAAAGCAAATAAAGAAAATGGATTCAACACAACTGATAAAATCTTATCTCCAAAATACAGTACGGGCTGACAGGAAGAGGGAGGACCCCAGTGCACCGCACAGAGAAGCCGCCACGGAGGAGCACGCGGGAGGAAAGACAGCTGGGGCATTACGGGAATGCTCCCTGAAGTTCTGCCCGCTACACCAGGCCACATAACCAGTGAGAAGCCTTGCAAGTCCCCGGCCCTCTCCTTTCTGCCTGTCACCCACCAAGAAGCCTCACACTGCAGCTGCAGGACAACAGTCTCCTCAGCCAGCCCGGCCCCGGAGTGACTGTGGGGGACTATACCCCAGCGCCCCACAAGGGACGTGCACAGTGAGCAAGAGAGATGTTTTTGTTAGGCTAAGCCTCTGAGCTTTGGGGTTTACTTGTTACTGCAGCATTACCTAGCCAAGTCTAACACAGCAAACTACCATGTGGAGAAAAAAGCTTATTAACTCCCTTTAAAAATGGAAATAACTTATAAAAATAAAAAAAGATAAAATGACAATGCCAGTTACAGTGGGGCTATAAGAAAATAGAAATGTACTCTGCCGTTGCCAATAGGCTTCGTGGAAAAATCTGGAAACACAGAACAAGGCTGACAGCAGTTACTAACCTCTGACCTGCAGTCCCGCTCTGGGGATATGCCTCAAGCACATGAACTCAGAGAAAAATAGCTTGAACAAAATGTTCCTCTCGGTGACATTTGTCACAGCAGAGACCGGAGGCAAGCCCAACGCCACACACAGAGAAAACAGCAGAGACTCGACAGCGGACACCATGCAGCCATCGTCAGGAACGCGCAGACGGGCCATCTGACGCGCGAACCCGGGGGGAAGTGCAGAAAGCAGCAGCACAAAACACAGCACAGACACATTCGGCACACGTGAACTTCAAAGGCAGGGCCTGTGCATTTTCACTTTTGTAGCCCTGGTGAGGCAGACGCTGAAACACTTGCTGAATGACTGAATGTCTAAAACAATGAACGACCCATTCTGGGGGGTGGCTGACAGGGACGGAGGAGACTGGGGTGAGGGGGCGAGTCTCCTTGGCCTTGCTTCTGTACAATGGCAGCAGTGTGTCCACTTCGCCATGCACAAATTTGCCATTGGGAACAGGAAATCGGTTTTTCACATAACAAAGCCGGATTCACATTTCCAGGGAGTGAATGGGTGGGCCACGCATGGCTTTACACAGAGAAAGGCTCACGGAAACCCAGCTCTCCAACACTAGGAGCGAGTCCTCCGCTGGTAGCGTCCCTGAAGTTCCAGGAGAGGCTGGCGGGGCACCTGTCAGTGTTAAACGCAGACAGAAGTGGGACCAGGCCCCCACGAGGTTGTGCCCAAGCGCTGGAGGAGTGGTGGCCACACAGCGAAGATTTCATCACTCAGACACCTGACACTTTCTCAGCTGACTCCTATTCGTGGGCACAGACCTTCCCCACCTACAAAAACCGAGTGTCTTCTTTTGGGCTTACAGTCCCATCAATGGACGAGGTTCACCAGAAGTTTAAAGAGCAGTATCACCGAGTTGTCTGTCATCAGACAGACCCTCCTCAGTACTCACGGTGTTGCCTTAAACCCACCACGCCCCGCCCCAGCCCCGCCCCCACCCGGGGCTGGCCGGCATCCCTGGACAGAACAGTCAGCTCCTGTAGCCCTCACGCCTGCCCAGAGAAAACTCCACCTCTCCTGATCACACTGGCCTCAGCCTCCTCGCTGTCACAGGCAGTCTGCTGGGTGCTGGAGGAACTTGCACCTCCTCAGGCATCCCCCTCGTTGCCTTGGTCTCCCGTGGCGACGTCCTGCAGACCTTCTCCCTGGCCACCTCCCTTCCTCTCACTCTCAGCAGATGACACATCCCAGTTCACAGAATAGGGACCAGCAGGCAGTCAGAAGCCCCTCCACATCTTGCTATGACTTGAACACGCGTCCGCCCACAGGCTGGCCTCTCTATGCACACTCCTGCGTAAGGCTGTCCCCCATCTCACTCTCCTCACGGCCACAGGACCTGTCTCCGCCCACTAACCCTTTGCTCTGTATCTTCAGCCTGGACTGCTCACCCCTCTCCCCGTCACAGCCAAGTTTCTTTCAAGAGCTACCCTCTCCCAAGCTGAGCAGTCCTCACCCTGCCCATTCACTTCTCAGCCCACTGCTTCCTCTCCCATCTTCCTAGTGAAACTGCTCAGACTGGAAGGCTAAGACCTCCCTGGTGTCAGGCTGCAGATGCCACCCAGGCTCTCCAGTGTTAAACTGCAGCTTCAGGCCTTCCCACTGCCTCTCCTGCACCAGCACCCCCAGCCTCACCCCTGCCATCTCCTCACTGAGTCTCCCGGCCTTTCTCCTCCTCTTTGGCCCAGGCCTGGGAGGCTAGGGTTCCTCGAGGTTCTGTCCCAGCCTGACCCTCCTGCCACACACTCTGCCTTGGCAAGCCCTTCTGCTCCCACTCATCAAACCCCTAAACCTCACGACCCTCGACTGGCACCTCTGGCCCAGCTCTCTCCCGTGAACTCCAGTCCCACACATCTGACTGTCAGCTGGACCCCTCTACTTGGCCACGACACAGTCCCTGCAAACCACTTCCTACCCTCCCTAGGCCCACTGCCATCCCTGGGTTTCTTGTGCAGGAAGGGTCCCACCGCGCAGCTGGCCGCACACCCGGCCCACCGCAGTTGGTCAGTTTCCAAGGCCTGACGATGCTGGCTCTTCCACAGCCCCCAAGTCCTCCCACTTTGCCTGTCCTCACAGCAATGGCTACCTTTGTTCAGGTCACCACCGTCTTTTGCCCAAATCACTAGTGGCCTAGCCGGTCCCCAGCCACCAAGCTGGTCTCCTTTCCTTTCGTTCTCCATGACTTGACCATGGTGATCAGTGTGTCTTTCAGAAATTGAGTTGTGCTCCCACTTGAAATCCCTCCAAGGTTTCTTACTGCAGCCAGCAGGGCTGCCCAGTTCTAACCACTGCCCCCTCCAGCCTCTCCACTCGACACCCCGTCACACTGTACCTGCTCCGGCCACAGGTCACGACCTGCGGTTCGCTCCACACAAGTCCCACACTCCTGTCCCCTCTGCAGCCTCACACCTTCGTTCCCTCTGAACGACATACAAACAAGTGCGAGGAGGAGGAGCTAATTTCTCGTCACCAAATAGTTTCAAAAGCAAAAGTAAAAAAATCCTTTCAATTAGCTCTGTGGTATTAGAAAACCTTTAGACTGAGTGTGAGCATGATGCAACACGTCTAATTTCATCCAGAGTGAGGCCTCCACAACCCTGGGGTCCTGAAGCTCCCTGTCCGTCTAAGGGGGCAAAATGGAGAAAGATGCAGTCCCGGCGCTGGTCAGGGGGGAGGGAGGAAGCACCACCTGCATGTCCCCAGCCGGAGCCAAGCGCACACCACGGGCCCTGCCAGCACCCGACTTGGCAACGGCAGTAACGTGCCATGTGCCCACCGCTCTCCACGCCGCCCCTAATGCTCACTGCAGCCTATATGGGGCCACCTTTGGGGGACCTGCCCCGGGCTCCACCACACAGATGGGGAGGAAGCAGGAGCTGTTCTTGGGCCTGGTCCTGCTCGCCCCCACTGACCCTTGATTCCCCTTCTCTGCAACGCTGGGGGTGGGCTGCATGAAGAGGGACTCTGCAATTCTGATTTTGACCATTCTAAACATGGAAGGGGATACGACTTCAGGTCACCAGAGTCTAAAGAAAGTATGGATGGGCCACGATGAAACACATCCAGCAGGTGTGGCTTCTTCCATCCCACCAGTGTGAGCGCCCTGTGCGGACTGCCCAGGCAGCCACATCCGACGAAGACTCGCTTCCTGGTTCTAAAGGACAAGCGTACATGGATCTGCCACCATGTCAACCCAGGAAGGGTCCCGGTTCTACCACGACATGTACGCTGCCTGCCGAGGACAGAAGCCATGTTATTCCAACTTAACCTCAGAATCCCTTCGTATAAGCAGTGCGCGCACACACGCCCTCTCTCTGCTGGAAGTCACTGCCCCCCCATGCCCAGCCGAAGGTCAGGGTTGGAGAGCACAGGAGGACGGGTCAGCTCATTGCCACTGACACCCCCATTCACTTCAGGGTCTCCTGACACCCTACCCCCAGCACCCAACCAGGGACAGGTGGCCGCAGCTACGAGAGACGTGTACGATGAAGCCACAGGGAACTGGGCTGTCGGTCCAGGCACCTTCACTTCATCTTTGCTCCCCCAGTTCTCAAGGCAGCTCCACCACCACCAGCTATCAAGCTACACCAGACACTTCCCGAAGGTTCCTTCTCTCAGGCAGCAGCACTCACCCAATGGTATGCAGTCCTTGAGCTGCAAGTTTTCCAACTCAAGAAAAAGAAAATCCTAAAAAAAGAAAAGTCCCAGAGGCACAGATGAAACAGGAAGATTCTCTGGCAAAAGCAGAAGGAAAACGAAAGAACGGGTCAGGAGGCTGTTCTTTGTTCAGGCAAGAAAACGGCAGCATTCAACACGGGCAGACGAGATGGGAGAAGCGCTGACCCTGCGAGCGGGGCAGCCAGGAGGCCCCTCCCAGGCCCGCTGAGGCTGGCTCCCAAGATCCGACAAAGGGCATAAAGGGCATTATTAACAGCATGCATGAGTCAGAGCAGCCCCAGGTCAACCGCTCCAGCTTCCTTCGCCCCTCCACTCAGAGGCAGCCCCTTCGAAAAGCAGGGCTTCCTGTCACAAAGAGGGTCTCTGTGGGCAGTGCCCCGTGGCCTCCTTCCTGCGCAGAGGTGGGGCCCTTCCTAGGCTCTCCCCTCCCTTGGAGACTGACTGGGCCCTGCCGGATCCTGAGCAGGTGCTGCAGCCCTGGACGAAGGGGAAAGTCGCCCACCTGAAAACTGGAGAGAACCCCACCAAAGAACACGGCACTCCAGATAGATCTAGGTCTCTGAAATGTGCTTCTGTGATTCTTTACAAGACGTGTTGGCATGACTGCTGAATGGCCAAGCCACCTCGTGCAAAGTCCTTAAGAGGTTTGTGATAGATACTGCTTATCTATAAAATGGAATCCAATCTGCCTTCAAGGTTCTGAGGATCAAATGGCATCTGTCTGGGATCTGGCACTGTGCCAGTGCAGGCCCCTCAACAGTGGGTCACAGTGCCAGAGTGAGGGTGGTGACTGTGGGCCATCCTCTGTCCAGCGAGCCAGGCATGGTCACAGAACACTCCCCTGCCACGAGGCTGACCGACACAGGGAGTGCCAAGTGCTTGGAGAGAATTCTGCTCAAAATGCTATGGGAACAGATGTGGGATCCAGGAAGGATGCACGGGGCTGACATTTCCACGGGACCTCATCAGTTGGAGAGGCAGAGACAGGCACCCCAGGGAGAATACCCTGCAAAGCAAAGAGGCGGCACCAACCAGCTCAGCGCAGGGTCACGCAGGCCATCGGAACAGGCCCTGGGAAGTGGCTGTGGCCTCTACAGAGAGGAGGGAGAATCTACCAAGGGCAGAGCACCCACGGGCACACGGGCTGGCTGCCAGCCTGAGTCACTCACCACACTGCAGGAAGAGACGCCAGCCCTGCCCACCTACCAGCAGGCCTGAGAGCCGCCTGCCACCAGAGGAGCCCATCAGAGCTCTGTCAGGAAGTGGAGCGGTCAAGTGCTTCTCAAGCAGTGCAGTGAACCTGTGCTTTTGAAGTTAAAAATAGTCACACGAACCACAAAAGGATTTGGTTTTTAAGTATTTTGTAGGTATCTCTGCACTCAACTATGGCACAACATTCTCAAATGTGTAAGCTGGAGCCAGAGTCTCCTGTTCCAAAGAGGGACACAGGGTCAGTTTGGATCTGGCATGACAAACTGACAACTGAGTTCTAATTTGATGGTGGTTTTCCTCTTTGAAAAGCTCACATAACATGAAGGTCTATCCAGTAATCTGAAAAAACACAGGGAACCCACTTATCAAACAACAACCTGAAACAAATGAGCTAAAACCGAACATAAAATTAATAGCAGAAGCTCCCCTTAAATGGGGACAATCAAGCAAGGACGGGGTTTGAACCAGAGGTGGTGGCAACTCTGAGTCCTCATTTCTGAGCCCCATGCGCCTCACCCGCACAGCAGGCGTGCCTGTGGCTGGCTGACTTCCTGGGATGTCACGAGTGGTTCAAACAGCACACGCATGTGAGTGCCTGAGCAACGAGGCACACAGCGAATGTCCTCTGGACTCGCCTGTCCCTACAACGCCCCAGTCTCTCTGGCCATGACCGCTCCACACAGGGGGCACAAGTCACCCCAGCAAACAGGCCTTACACGCTCACTTCTTAGTTCAGCACCACTGAGATGTCCAGCAACACAAAGCAAACGCCTGCAATGTTAAGCCTCCCTGCGTATTTTGTTCATGAGGCTACCTGCCTAATACACACATCCAGGTACCAGATGACAAAGGAGAAAAATCAGTGACATTCCCACGCATGCTGAAATGACCAGCTCCCATATATAAGGATTATCTGCAAAGCCCTGCAGGAAAAGAATGACTTGTTGCTCTCTTCACTGCAGAGACAACCCAAAAACCCACGCGTGCGCAGGCGCGCAGGTCATATCACACACAAGTGCGGGCACGCACACCCATCCTCTCTTTCTCTTTCCCTCCCTCCCCCCACACCCCACCCCTTCACACACATGCACAGAGCCTTTCCTTAACAAAACATCTGTCAATTTGGCTGGCTTAAGAAATAGCCTGTGTCCCAAATTTTCAAACATTTTCAATAAAATATGTAATTTATTCTGAAAAACTCAGGAGAATATTAAGTCAAAACAATGATGCTCTATTATTTTATGTATATTTTCTCCAATATTCTGAAAACACTTACTTCCTGAGTGCCAGAACCCTTGCTAAGAGCTGGCAGAAGGCAGCAAAGTAAACCCATAGTGAGACAAGCCCTGGGCGCCCAGTGCAGCAGCGGGAAAGGTAAGTCAAGGTCATATCCGACTGGGCTGGGAGGGAGGCAGCGAGGCGGGGAACTAGGTGGGGGAGGAAGGGGAAGCCTGCTGCCTGCTGCCTGCAGCCCAGTGGCAGGAGTCTGAGGCACAGGCTGCTCTGAGAAGCTGGAAAGACAGACAGAAGAGAACACCCTGGAGCACACAGACAGTCCGTCGTGTGTAAAACACGGACACGGGCTTACTCTAAAATGTTTGTTTAAGAGGGGGTGCTTGCCCGGCACAGAGGTCTGTCTGGAAGGCAGTACCAAAGTCCGTGCATTCTTTCACTCACCAAGACATAATTAATGATGGCACAGGAGATGCCGGGCCCTGCTGGGAAGCCAGAGGACTTACAGACAGACCAGTAAGGGGTGCAGCAGCAGGGAGCGGGGCTGGGGGAGTCCTAGGCCAGGGTGGGTCAGAGTGGCGGGCTCTACTACAGACACAGCAGTGGTCAGGAAGGTTCTCCTGAGAAGGGGACATCTGAGCAAATACTGGAATAATGTTAACATTTATTCCCCTTCTCTGGATGGTGGAATATGTGAGTTTTGGGTTTTTCCTTTTTCCATACACATATTTCTTAATTTTCTTCCCTAAAAATATATTAGTTGGGTTACTTTTGAAAATCCAAAAGGAAAATGAGACTCCACCTAGGCACCTTCTGTAATTTCCACAGCATGAATTCAAGCTTTTCCGGTAAAGGAATTCAAGTCCCTTATCTTCAAGTCAGATAACCGGCTAGCATATCACTTACACTCACTCGCTCCTGGTGCCCACATGCCTTTCAGCCTGTCCTGCAGAGCACCTGGGCAGCACCTCCATGGTTGTGGCGAACCAGTGACCCCCTTCTTCCCACAACTTCAAATGCCAGCGCCCCCCCCCCATTCACTTCTCCAGCACAGACCCCCTCTGGAGCTGACTCACACAGCCCAGCACAGCGCAGCCGCCAGCTCAGCAACCACTCCTGGGCACTTGGGCGGCCTCTCAGACACACTGCCGGGCACTCACCCTCTGCCCCCGCCACCTCCCACCACCATGGGCGCCTACCTTAGCCTTCCTCCTTTAGTAAACAAGTACATTACCGGCACTGCTGCCCCGGACCCTTCTCCTTCCCTCACATGGCACATCCCATCAGCTCCACCTTGAAACAAAGGCAGAACGTGACCACCTCACACCACCTCTGCTTCAGCTACCTGGTTCAAGCCACCAAACTCCAAACTTGCCAACAGGTGCCCATCACACCTACCCTTCCATCTCCGACCTACAAGATCCCATTTGGCCCCAGCTTCCAACTCCAGTCTCCGCCCCTTCCGACGCCTGCTCCTGACCCCTCCAGCTACGGTGACCTTCCTGTGGGCTGCCCAACGCCCTAGGCATCGCCCCACCTTTGCAGTGGCTGCAGCTCTGCTAGGAAACAGCCTTCCTCCAGTGCCTGCAGGCTCTGCTCCAGCACGTCGTCAGCTATCTCCTCGCACATCACTGCCTTCCGAAAGCCCTCCCTAGTCCGTCCCCATTCTTCTGACACTCAGCCCCCAACTCTGCTCTGTTTTCTCGGTAGCACTCGGCCCCACGCGCCAAGTTATATATTTGTATACAATCTCTTCCCACTCACGAAAGTGCAAGCCCCTGAGGAACAAAGTCCTTGTTCGCCCTGTATCCTCGGCATTGATGCATGACAGGCACACGATAAACACGTCTGGAATGAATGAGTCACGGAATGCACTGGGCCCTGGCACAAACACAGTGTGACAGAACAGACTTCTGTTCTCAGCAGCAAGGCACACCAGGTATCTTAACGACTCTCCTGTTGCAAAATTAAAAGCTGAACAAAAATGATTTCATCACTGGGCTGGCAAGAAATAGAGGAAGCTGAAGACACCAAAAAGACAAGTTAAAGAAGCAATCCCAGAAAACAAGTAGGTATGAAAACTGACTCACATCTAACAAAGTTCCAGAAGGAGACAACATTAAGAACAGGGAAGAAGCAATATCTAAAGATAATTTTTCAGAATGCTCAAAGACTAAATCACAAATCAAGGAAGCCCAATGAACTCAAGCAAGATTTTAAACAGAGAGAGTTACAACACCACAAATTAAAGCAAAACTATAAAGCCTCAGAGTTACAGAATAGACCATAAAAGCAGCCAGCAGGAACGGTAATTGGACTGAGAACCAAAGTGAAAGCCAGAAGACATTGGGATAATACATACTACATGCCGAGTAGCAACTGCCAACTAAGAACTCCTTACCCAGCAAAACCAGATTTTATAAATGAAGAACTACGCATTTCCAGACAGATAAATAAATACCTGCAAAAAAAACCTCGCAGAAAAGGAGATTGTAAAGAATAAGCTTCAGGCAAAAAGAAATGACCCAAGCACAAGAAAGATGGTAGGTGAACAGGCTGGTAAACACACAACCTAAAGAGCACTAACGGCAAGAAACACAGTATCTATTTGTAGAATTAAACAATTCAGAAAAGAAACACTGGGCAAGTTGGAAGGGGCATGGAGTTGAAAGGTTTTAAATCCTTCCATTCATCAAGAGAAAAGTACAGATATTACTTTAAATTGTAAGTGTTAAAATATTGAGGACAGCCACTAAAAGACTGGACAGAATTTAATTTCTACACTAAGAGAAAACAAATGCAAAGGGTTGAGGGGTGGAGGTTGGCGCACGATGGGACTCAAAACAAAAGAAGGCAAAAAAACCCCAAACACCTTCTTCATAAATTACATAAATGTCTAACCGCTATGTTATATGCCTGAAACTAATATAATACTGTATGTCAACTGTAATTGAAAAATTAAAAAAAGTTTTTAAAATTTAACTCACCAGAAAAAACTACAGCAAATAGAAGGCACAGGAACAAGAAAAGGCTACATCTGTTCGGTACCATTTCTGTTTAAATTGTATGAGAGGTATTAGCCCATGCAATAAATAGGAAAAGGTGTAAGAATGAAAAAAGAAGAAAGAAAACATCATTATTCGTGGGTGACAGGGTCTCAGCAAAGCGGACGGACGCTGGAACGATATCCATCTGGGATGACAGCTCCCAGTCGGGATTTAAGGGAGACCAAAGTACAGAGCTGGGGCGCCGGCACCAAGTTTCACTAACACGATGGAAACGCCGTTATCTTCATCTGGCAGATTAAGAAACTGAGGCTCAAGCAGATGAAATATCTTACCCAAAGCCACCTGGCAAGTAAATGGTTGCTTCTGAAATTAAATCTATCTGTCCCCCAAACTAGGCCTGCCACAGAGTAAGAGACAAATGCTGAGGACACCACCCATACTCTGTCAGAGGCGAGTATGACTGTGATGACCAGGGCATTGGAGCACAAGGAGAGCGGAGGTGGTGGGGAGGAGAGCCTGGGATGGGATCTGGAGCTTGCAGGGGCAGCTCGGCCAGGGAACGGTGCTCTGGAGGGAGCAAGAGCAGCATGTACTAAGGGGAAAAGGTATAAAAGAATCAAGAATGTGTAGCATGGGAGCGAAAAACAGAGCAGCTGAAAACAAGGAAGCAAAATAGGTGCCACCAGGCCAGAGCCTTGAATGCCACACTAGGCAGTGGGCTTATCCGGAAGGGAAAAGGGACCTGATCAAGAGCCTATGAAGGGAAGTTCCGTCCGACAGAGAGTGGAGAGCAGCCCACAGAGACTCTAGACCTAGGCCACCCAACACACCAGCAACCAGCTCCTGAACACTTGAAATGTATCTAGTGCAACTGAGGAATTGACTTTTTAATTTTATCTACTTGTAATTCCTTTTAATGTAAGTAGCCACATGTGGTTGGTGGTTTCCACATTGGACAGTGCAGCTCTAGAGGAGAGAGACTGGACAGAGAGAACAGGTTAGGAGGCCCGAAAAGAGGAGGGTACCTCAGAGGAAGAACAGAGAAGGCACGGTGATGGACAATGCCAAGGAGGGGGCGAGCCGACGAGGAAAGAGATGAAAACTTCCTCATTTTGAAGGCAAGGTAGGTAGCAATGCCACAAAGACAGGAAATTCAGAAAAAAAGAATGGACTGGGACCTGATAAATTCGAGATGCCCAGAGCATATCCACACAACATATACTGCAGTCCAGCCCCCAAATATGGCATTTGCTTCTCTCTTTTTTAATATCACAAAGAGGGTTTTTTATTTGTCACCATTAGACATATGAATGTTATGCAGATTCTTGGACTGGGGACTCATGTCCCTCAGGTCATTCAACTTTAGCGTCTGTCTCACCCCCAGTGGCTTTTCCAGAACCACCAGCTTTGCCATGAAGCTCCGTGTTTTCCGGTGCAAACCCAGGCTCCAGCATTTGGACTTTCCTAACGGATCTCACGGGCAGACAGATAGACTGGCAGGCCTTTCCACACCTTTTCTGGGGCTGCCTGGAATCAGTTCACTGACCACCTCTTTCCAGTCATCTGTCTGCACCTCTTGGGTCATGATTTCCACCATCTCCTTCAGGATTTAGCAGACCTGTTGATGCTGAGCAAAACGATCTTTCAAATCCAATTGTTGCTTTTGTTTTTCCCAGTAAAACCAACACAGAATAGACAAAACAAATAACCATCAGTAGTCTTGACATCAACATGAGCTTCCATCACAACCTGCCATTTTGGACCCTGGAGCACATTTTGTCACAGGGAAGACCCACACCATGGAAATGAGGCAGTTTTTGCCCTGAACGTCTTCAGTCCTTAGCTTGAATTTTCTAAGAGCAATTTCATCATTCTGCACATCAGTTAGGCTCACTTCAAAAGCACAGCCCTGAGATCATCGGATGGGATTTTGGTTGCCTGAGTTCTGTGACTAGTGTTTTTCCCACATTTCTCACACTGAACACGGCTGATGCTTTCACGTCACATCACATCGCATCACATCACATCACGCCAATCTTCCTTAGAAAATGGGCCAACCACTTCCCTTTTGGCTGCTACTCTTAAAGCACTCTTAGGGGGCAGGGGTGGGGAGAAGTTATCTTTTATTTTGGAAAGACATCAAAAGGGGATTATGGAATGAAGCACCTAAGCAATGCCCCCCAGAGATGTCACAGACATAATTGGGTTCAACAACATTTCCTTCTTGGAGCCAAGAAAGGCCAGCAAGGGGAAGGGTGGGGACTAGGGGACAGAGAGGAGGAGGGCTGGAGGAGACTGGCACTGAGGGCCAGGCACTTGTCCCTGTAGACCGCCGTGGCGCTGCTGCTCCGAGAGGCAAAAGGCCCAGAGACGCCCCGTCCTTTCTGACCTCCCTGCCTCTGCACACCTGGTTCCTTCCACCACTTTTGTGTGACTGACAAACCCCATCTCCAAAACACACCGCCAAACTATGAGGCTTCCCTCAGCCTCCCCCATTCTCCAGGGCAGAATAAGTTCCCTATAGCTCTAGAGGAAGACTCCTCACCCTGGCATCTGCCCCACTAGGCAGTGACCTTCTCAGAGGCAACAACTCAACCTTAACCATCATGGACCCCAGCTGAGCACAGGGCCTGACACCAACTGGGTGGACAAAAGCAAACTCTATTTTTTTAGAAAGTATCCATATGTACAAATGTATTGTCCACTATATTTAAAAGGCAGTATTACTCTTCCCAGCCTCATTTATTTATTTATTTTCTCCCCCTCCTCATACAGTACAGTTGTCGAGAGAAAGATCTCTCCAAGGTTGCTCCAAAGCCCGCGGCAGGAAATGTTCCGGTTGACCTGGGGCTCTGCTGATGGAGCCAATGGAGCGATGCCGGCCCCAGGCCCAGTCACCTCTGCACCACTTGTTCGTGGTCTGGTTGGTGGCAGCCAGGCACCGAGCAAACCACAAGAAGCCACCCAGGAGGAAGCTCTCAGCACTATGACAAAGCCCAGCATGAAGACAGTCCTCGGGAAGGTCAGGAACAGGCACTGAATAAGAAAGATGGTGTCGATAGCCTGGGAGTGTCCAAGGTCATCAGCATAAGTCTCCACCACAAGTCTGACACCACTACCAACTGGACCAGACACACTGTGCTCACCGTGACCACGGTGGCAACTGAGGCCATTGACGTCAGGAGGCAGGCGGGGAAGTATGTGGCACTCTGGGCCAATGCAGCCGGGCACCCGGACAGTGATGGTCAGACAGCGTGCACTCTGGCCACACACACTGCAGGGCTTGGACTGCACTGGCTTCCCCCAATCACACGCAGAGGGCTTCATATTCTTTGGGAACATCACTACATCAAATTCATCAGCTTGAAGAAGCAACAATTCGCTTGCTTTTGCTATGGTACCAGGGTCCGCTACACAGCTTAGGGTGAAAAAGACCAGGTTTACAATCAGCAGCAGCAGCCACAGCAGAAGGTAACACAAGGAGAACTCCAGCTCTTGACAGTAGCCAAATACTTCCCAGGCATATTCAGTGTAAAGCATTCCTTGCAAGATGAGGTGCAAGATGAGGTGCAGGATGATGAAGGTGTGCTTTCATGCATGAAAGAGGTAATGAAGCAATCTTAGCACAGCTCTGTGCAGGCATTCTGGAATTATACAGGAAAATATCTGTGTACCTCCCCTGATCAGACCTTCCAGGGAACAGGTTTTCAAGCAGATGCAAATCATACCACCACCCATCAGCACCAAAGCCAGGTGGGAACAAGAAGAGAACCAGATCCACCCTGGGGACATTTCTCATTTGGACAATTTTTGGCAGGCAGCTCTGGCGTTCTTCCCCACAATATTCACTGAGAATTCAAACATCTTCTCATGTGCAGTGGCTGGTGCCTGGTGCAACAGGTGCCACCCAAAGCCACAGGAGACAGGGTTCCTCCAGTTGGCCAGGTCTGGCTCCAGGAACTAATGACCAGCACACTGTGCTGGCACCTCCAGGGCATGCCCAGAACTCTTTATTTAAAAAAAAAAAAAATCTCCCTCAAAAGGAAAAACATCAGTGCTCTTTGTGCTTGAGGTAACTCATTGGACACCCATGCCAAATGGTCCTCACCCAGTTTAGAAGTAAAATGAAAGGGATGTGTGCACGCACAAATGAACAACTGGTCCGGCCAGCAGCATCCCGTTGGGCAGCCCCCTCCGGGCAGGGACCTAGTGGAGGGGGAACAGGCAAGGAGCCCGCTCAGGTGCCTTCACACAGGACAGTGACAGTTTGCATAAACCTCACACGGTGATTTTTCATCATTTGAACTTCTACCACCCCAGTTTCAAACTCTTCAACCTTAGCAGTTTACTGGATGTGCCCCAAAATAAATGTCATGCCTTAGAGCTCAACATTAAATACGAGATTTCTCCTCTCAACGTGTCCTGCTGCTTGTCTGCGTGGCCTTGTGGTCTCGCTGTGTAACATCCTTCCTGCACAGTCAAGGTCAGATCTGACTAAGGGAGCCTGAGCTTAAACACTCGGAGATAGTGAATTAACAAAGTCAATAGCTACTTCGTCATTATTCCACTGTGCCCTGTGCTTTTTTTATTTATGGAAAAGAACCATAAGGAGAACTTCATTATTTTGCTAAAATAGCAGTACCAATACATGCTAGAAACTTGAGAATCAAAGAGAAAATTCCAAACTGGGATGGCGTCAACATCATATCAAGTAAGTGTTTTCCAGCAAAATCGCCCTCCCCGATCTCCCTCGAGGACTCTGCTGCAGGATGCATCCCAATGGGAAGCGAGAGCGAATGTGCAACTCAGTCCCCACGTTGACAGAAAGAAAACTTAAATCCTGTGCTACTGTGATGGCCACTGATGCCCATTTCAAATCCAGAGTGCTTCCTGTTTGATTCTTTAAACTATCCAGAGCTGCAGCCATATGCTTTGTGAGTCCACATCAAGATTCCCCTTTGACAGAGTCTAACGAGAAAAAAATTCAGGCCAGATTCCCGAGGCTGGAGGAAATGTTAAATGGAGAGCTAGTCTGTCACTTGGTATCAAGGCACGATGGTGAGATACAACTGCATTGAGACCAGCCCGGTGACACTTGACTGGTGTGCCCTCACAAGCAATCTCTACAGAGATTGCTGCAACTCGTTCACTCATTCAAAGTGATGGCCCACGTTTCCCAGTGTTACCATCCCCTATCTGCACACACAACACTCCTCTTTACCCAGCTCTAGGGCCTAATCTACCTGAGACACAAGGAGGCAGTTCTTCAATGCAGAGGAGGTTCTAAGGGCGCCCCCAGAACCTGGTCTGGAGAGAAGGCCGAGCAGGGATGCACGGGAGGAAGGCCTAGCTGACACCACCACCAACACAACCCTCCTGGCCCACAGCAGCCCTGGGGCTGCAGCAAAGCCAGCACAAAACCCTGCTCACATCTTGAAATGCCACAGGCATGCCGTGACTGGTGTGGCTAAGTTGCTTAGGGGTCGTCCCGCAAACCGAAAGGTCTCCAGTTAGAGTCCCAGTCAGGGCACATGCCTGGGTTGCAGGCAGGGCCCAGGGTTGGGGAAGCATGAGTGGCAACCAATCAATGTTTCTCTCACACATCGATGTTTCCCTCTTTCTCTTTCTCCCTCTCCTCCCCTCCCTCTAAAAACAAATAAAATTTAAAAGTAAAAATAAATTTCACAGGCACAGAAGAATTTACACTAATGTGGGCAAAGCTAGGGGCAAGGAAGAATCAAATACTATTTATTGCCTGGGACAATTATGTATTAATTAGATGTTTATATAGATACATATTTATACATATAATACGTTAAGGCCAATTATATATTAAGCAAAGGAAGCCAGTTAAAATATCCTATACTTAACATGGGGAACAAAAACAACTAAATGACGGGAGCTGGGAACCCTGTCCAATCCCTGAAGTGGGCTCCTCACCTTTCCTGAGCCTGGACGGGCCTCTGGCGCAGCAGAACAGAAAGCACCAGCTTCTCCGTGGGGAACAAGAGCAGTGCCGACCGGAACTCTGAGAGGGAAGGCGGCTCCAGCCTGCTGCATGCAAGCACCGCTCGTGTTTCCTCCTCCGCTCTCAGGTTGTATAAATTCAAATAGGTATAAAGTTATCGACCACAGTTTCAAGTACAATTAAAATATTTGTGGAAATGCCTGTTTTCCTATAGTATATTTGTTTCAGAAGTTCTTCAAGGCACATACACTCTAAACACTTCAGAAAAATACAAACAAGCGCTATTCCAAGAGCTTCCTCCGAGGTGTTTTAAGGTGACTGGACAGACGACAGACGGTGGGAGCCTCCGCAAGGTTTAAGAACAGGCGCCAGCTGTTCTCAGCAGGCCTCTGTTTGCTCTAATTCCCATACTTGAATTTCAGAAAGATTCAAGCTTGATATTTAGGAGAGACTATCAGTAAGTGACTGGGAAGTTGTGGGTAAATTCTGTTTTTTTATAAATGGAAATCATTTCCCCCTCTATTCTCATCATAATGTGTTGCTCTTTAGTGTATCTTTCCCAAACCTGGGTCAGAACTGGAGTTAGCAGACTTCCAGTGGCGTTCCCTTGCAGGGGCCAGGGGCCGGCTGCTCCCTGAGCCCCATTCTCCTTTCACACCCTGAAGATTGCTCTTTCAAGGCAGACTCCAGCACCTTCGTCTGTTTCTTTTATTAGGGGTGACTTTGTTAAGTTTGGGTTTCTCACCTAGCAGTTAATCACGGTAAAGAGACCATTAAGACCTAGTTTACTAAGGGAGAAGCAAGAAAAACTTTATGCAGTAGAGAAGTCCTTATTTTTTTTCTTAATCTCTCTCAGGGGGAAAAACTTCAATGCTCTTTGTGCTTGAGGTAATTCAATGTATACCTATGCCACTTAAGAAAATTATTAAATAGCCCTGGCTGGTGTAGCTCAGTGGATTGAGCATGGGCCTGTGAAGCAAAGGGTCACCGGTTCGATTCCCAGTCAGGGCACATGCCTGGATTGCAGGCCAGGTCCCCAGTGGGGGACACATGAGAGGCAACCACACATTGATGTTTCTCTCCCTCTCTTTCTCCCTCCTTTCCCTTCTCTCTAAAAATAAATAAATAAAATCTTTAAAGGAAAAGAAAATTATTAAATAAAAGCTGAGTATTTGAAAATGAAAATGGACTCATCAGAAGAAAAAAGCCATTCTTTACCAGGTCCTATTAACCTTGAGATAATATGTGGAGAAAGCAGACACGGGAAAGGCTGATGACACGGCCCACAGGAGAGCTGCGTTCTAGACTCTCAGCGACTGAGCTGTGGGACCCTAGACAAGTCAGCAAGCCTTTGTGACTCTCGGTCTCCCTTCTTTTGGTGGTGGTGGAGGAGGAGGAAGAGGAAGAGGAAGAAGACTAACTATACTGACTCCAAGAGCCATCACAACTCCAAATATCATGCCTCCACCTTTTAAACTATGCCACCAAATAAATAATAGGGTGATGTATCTGGGAAAACAGAAGGCTGCCAACGTACAAAAAGAAAGAGGTCGGAGAAAGGGAGGCTAATTTTTGCTAGTGGCATAAACCTCAGACCCACAAGACGCTTTAGTTCAAGGTTATAACATTGCTTTATTATTTTTCATAAATGCAGCATTTAAACTTCATCTAGAAGTCAGTAAGATATCGAATTAAGAAGGGATTGAAGGAAATGTTCAGAATTACAAGAGCAAAGGCAAAATGAATGGACCTGATTCAGGTCTGAGAGAAATATTACATATTTGGGGAATTTCTAGAAAATAGAAAATATGCAACTCTGAAAGTATTAGAAATATGCAAAGCACACGGGTGACCTAACAAGAAAATACGCCCCTTGGTGAGGCAGAGACAGCACGGGCGCGGTGCCTCCCGGAGACAGAAGGGGAGACGCTGCCTTTCTGCCACGCGTGTGAGAGGCGCCCCGACAAACTCGGTCACCTTGGTGGTGATGCGCAGGTGTCAGGGCTGGGGGAACCTCCCATTACGACACCAGTGGAATAAAGGGGAGGGGAAGGGCCACAGTTTTTCAATTCCAGAACAGGACTTCCAAGATAAGAAACATGCATGTAAGGCCTCTTATTTACTGAAACAATACAACTTTTACATGCTGCTATCTAGTGAAAATAAAAACAGTGTCTGGTGACAGCAGTCAGGTGGGGACAGGCACAGGGTGGCGCTGAGAAGAGAAAGCACTGACTGAGGAGAAAGGTGGAGGGGACCGGAGCAAGAAAGAGCACGCGTGCCTGGCTGGGAGCGTGGAGAAGACGGTCATAAAGCAGCAATGACAGAAAACAGGAAAGCTGATTATTTTGTTCTCTTTCACAAGTCCCATCTACACATTTGCAGATTAGATCTGGCTGTTAAGAAAGGAAACGGCAGCATATAATGACCGCAGCACCTGAAAGTAGGGGACGAAAGGACCCTCTATTAACAGCTACTTCAAGTAACTCATTTAGAACCAGTAAGAAAAAAATACAGCTAGAAGTATGTAAGCCAGTCTAAAACAGGCCGAAGTTTTTAATTTATTCCATCTATTTTGTAATGAAGCACACACATATGTTCTGAAACCAGAGTGAAAATTAAACAGCACAACCCTAGGTTTGTTTAGGCCAAAATCTACACACCGAGAAAACCAAACACTCTGACATTTTCTCAAAGCATTCTGGGTAAACATTCCACACTGTTCAGTCAACACTGAACTGCCCAGACATTTCCTTAGAAGCTCTAAAACTAGGTGAGCTAAAAAGGTAAGATTTGTTAAAGCACTAATTCATGGAAACACAAAATCAAAGAAAATTCTACTCTCAGAAAGGTCTACCTTAAAGGAGATGTCCACCTTGAACAGCACACTCACATTTCTCTGTCAAAGGCTGGCTGCCACTGGCTGACTTCCCAGCTCAGCGTCAGTACCTGGCTCCCCGCAGCCCTGCCGGCGTGTCTGACCTCCAGCGACCACATCCCAGAACGTTTCATCACTTCCTGTTGGCTGCTGACTCCTCGCAGCCGAGATAAGGCCAGTCCCTCGCTGGACCCGCTGCATGTGTCTGTCCTGCAGCACCAGGTCCTCAGACCTCGGGCTCCGGGCCTTCTGGGGTCGTCACAAAAGAGCTTTCTTTTCAGAAAGAGGCCAAATAGAAATCTTGGTGTCCCATGGACAATCAGAGAGACAAGGTCTGAGAACAAAATTCATATTATCCCCCAAACTCAACGTGGAGTTGATACACTAACCTACACCATATGTGACCATCTTAGAATTTCTTTTTGTATTCAGGATTCTTCTCCTTAGGAGAAAAAAGACATGCTTTGTATCTAAGGAGCCAGGAGGCACAGAAGTTAACGTGACAGAGACTTACTTGCATGGGATAATCTTGCATTGTCCCTACACGTAGAACTCAGCCTCTCCGGACTCCACACACCAAGGCAAAGCAGCTTGTTAGTGGGGAATGCAGGCTCACTGCAGCAGATAGACGGGGACCTGTCTCTCACTACAGCTCGCCTGCTTCCTTTGGACAGGGGCATGCAAATCCGCAAGTGTAATCACCTCGGAGTAAAAGCCAAACACAAAAACACCTTACTTCCTAGGCTTTTACAAAGAACTGAAAGTGAAGGAAAAAATAATAGTAATATAATTCTAGGCAAGGAAGAAGAGATCCTTTATCTCCTCATTTTAAATGTACGTGGGCACAAGAATACATACTGTATTCAATGCTTCTCGTTAGCTTAAGTAAGGAGGGGTCACAACCAATCTAAGCTGCTTGAAGCCAGGACAGGGCAGGTGGGAAGGGACAGGGCAGGAAGAGGGTACGGGGCACTTCTGAGCAGTGTCCTATTTCTTGAGCTGTCACAGGTGTGCTGTTTGTGTTGGCACTTACATGCCCTGTTACGTATGCATATCATGCAACAATACCCAAAAATCTAAACACCACAGAAAGGAGTAGACATTGAAACTAATCTGCAAAAACAGACAAGAAACAAAAATATTCCAAGGGCTCAGTTCCCCCAAAGTGCCCTAAGAAGATACATGTTCACCCTCCAACCCCATGGCAAGTTGGGACAGTGGTGGCCAAGACAGGGTCAGACTGTCCGCTCCTTGCAACACAGCCTAAAGGGAAGTCTGTGGCCAAGGGAAAACATGTAACTGACAAAAGAATATATTATAGGGGGAAATGATGCTGGGTGGATATACACTATTCACCAGTGTTCTTGCTACCCCTTTAAAAAATGTTAGAAACAGCCATCTAGCCCTGACTGGGTGGCTCCATGGGTGAGAGCATCATTTGTGCACCAGGTGCTTGCAGGTTTGATTTCCAGTCAGTTGCACACACCGAGGTTGCGGGTACAGTCCCTGGTAGGGGCACGTGTGGGAGGCAACCAATTGATGTTTTTCTCTCACATCCATGTTTCTCTGTCTCTGTCTCTGTCTCTCTCTCTTTCTCTCCCTTCCTCTCTCTCTAAAATCAATAAACATATCCTCCAGTAAGGTTTTAAAATATATAAAAGCAATCTAGTCTGATCTTATTAACACAAAACAATATGTTCAAAATCTTTCTAAAATCTGTGTTTAGAAATTCCTTAATGGAAAAACACCAATAAAGCCAAATATCAATACAAGGCTTGATTATTGGACATATGAGAATATACTAGTAAGTCACCTTCCTGCCCCCCCACAAACAACAAGGAAGTCAACCTCAGGCAGATGTCACTGTATTCTGTGGCCAGCTTCGTTAAGTCTATTAACCCCACAGAGAGGGGCGCACGTGGGTGCACCGGGCTGGCCGGACTCCTCCAGCAGCACCCTCGGGTCTGCAGGGAGGCCAGCCACGTCACCCCAGGGTCTGCAGTGGGACGGACAGGATCAGGAGCTGAGGGCCAAACTGCCCTAACGGTCATTTTGTCCAGTGACGAACACAAGGCTGGAAGAGACTGAGCTGCAGACCAAATAATGTTCCCAGAGCCTACTTCAGTGCACTGGACCACAGAAAATGGACAGGCTTCTAAAATTAATGGTCTGGCAGTTATCTTTCAAAGTACTTTAACTGAAGTTAAGCACTACAAAAAAATAGGATCACAAAAGTCCTTTTCTGGGGTATTTTCCTCCACAAAGAGTAAACACCTGTGTCCTGGCAAAGCAAGCTGGCTGTCCAAGTGACAGAAAACCCTTCCTTGTCCCAAGTCTCACTTAGGGTTCTCGGTTCTGGGAGGGGACAATCACAGCAACCACACAGTGGAGAGGTATCAATTTTGTTTGTCTAACACTCTCGTTCTCCTTTTTTTTTTAACCCAACACAGGCTGCTCATTAAACATGAGTGCAGGTACTGCTACTTCCTCCGTTTTGCAGGTGAGATAACTGAGTACACAGATTGTGTTTCTTGCCCAGCATCCCAGAGCTGATACGCTGGGGAGCCAGGTTTTGAACCCAAGCAGTCAGCCTCCAGAGTCCAGCTGCTAACCACTACACCACACTGCCTCTCCACCTCAGCTTCCCCGAAGGATCGCAATTAGGTCTTAATGAATTTTTTATTTGAGCTAAATTAAGAATGCAGATAGTGGTGACACAATGAAGTGATGAGACCAGCGTTGCAGGGGGGCCAGGCCCCTTCTCCCTCCCTGTAGCTCCAGCCACACCTCCCACATGGCAGAGGGCAGGGCTGGCTCAGGCAGCTCTCCTGTCCCTGGGCGATGCTGGGACAGAAACACTGCTCTAGGGACACCCACCTGCTAACCTCTAGTATTTGCGCCTAAACTGGTATTTCCAGTTCTGATCTGGTTTCTGTCACCAGACATAGAACCGCTGGGCATTCATTCAGCCATATGAGAGCCAAGCACAGGGCTCAGGGCCTCGGGCTGCCACCCTGGGCTGCTCGCAGGGCATGGCTGGTGTAGGTGGAGCTCCACAAACACGGCATGAGCTGGCCAGCGCTGGGACCAAGTCTGCGGACACTGTGAAGGGGGCAACGACCCAGCGTGGGAAGCAGGGTTAGGGAAAGGTTCACGAAGGAGGGGACACAGCTGGCCCTCCAGGAGCCTGCCACTGACCTACTCAGAGCATGTGGCTAGCCTTTAGCCACCTTGCAATAAAGACTGCCAGTGCCTACCTGCATGTGTCTGTTCACAGGAAATTCTACACCAGGCAAAACCCGTCTCTACTACAACACAACATGGGGGCACAGAGACCTTCTCGGAGTGGTGGGAATGCTCTGCGTCGTGACTGGGACAGTGCCCACCCAGGCCTAGCGTGCACTCAGTTGAATGTAAATCATATCTCAATAAAGAGAAAAGGGAGAGTGAGGGAAGGGACAGGGCAAGGAGGGGAAGGAGGCAGGAGAGAAGAGAGAAGGAAGACAAAGAGGAGACAAGGAAGAAGAGCCTCAAGAGCCTCCGCGGTCTCGAGGAGCAGGCCCTTCTCTCCCGCTCCCGCTCCTGCGACAGCAGCGCAACTGCGGCTCACCAAGCACGCCCGCCCCGCACGGCGCCTCCGACTCAAAGACCAAAATGAGGACTGAGTAATGTCAGCACGAAGGCCTTGCACTGGGTCTCAATTCTTGGAATAGTCAGTCCTCTAACACACGAGTGACAGTGAGGAACCAGAATATTTCTAACCAGGTTAGCTCAGTTCTCTCCACTATCAAGTACAAAAGAGCAACAACGCCAGCAGGTGACTCGCACAAAAGTGGCAGCTTTCAGTGACAGTCTCAATGGCTGTTCAGTGAGTAAACGCAAAATCTAATGGGACGATCACAGGTACTAGCTCTTCTTCGTCTTAAGTCTTAAACTCTAGAAACCTGCCACATTCATAAACAGGTTACGTAAGGTAAACCTTCTGCTGTGATAGGTCACCCTTGGCGTCGGCAGAGAGAGTAGAGGCCATGCTCAGACCCTCCCTGTTAACCTTTCGTGTTTTCATAAACCAAGATAAAAATAGTCATGCTGCTTTAGCTCTTCCCACACGTACACAGAAAAAGGGACAAACCAAGCCAAAGTTCTAACATTCTCCATCAAAGAAGGTGCCAGGACAAGCTGACTAAGTACCAATTCTATCTTTGGCAAAGTAAGAAAAAACAATGTTAAAACCCTTTGCATAAGCCTCTTTGCTCTCTGGCACCTGCCCAAAGCTGGGGAGAAAAATGAAGCCAGACTAATTAAAGCAGAAAGCGCAACTGAAAAAACTTTAAAGCACCAATGTGACAGAAAAACATGTTAATTTCTTTCTCACACAATGTATAAAAAAAGCCATCGTGAGAACCAACACCTGACCTTCTGGCCCAGTACCTTGCCCGGAGGATTTCACACAGCCCCACCCCCAGCCCTGGAAACAGCCTGAGCTTCTTCGGGCAACATGGGGAAGGAAGATGGAAAAGGATCCCAGGAGGGAGGTCTGAATTCAGAAAGGAGGGTTGAACAAGGTTTGTGGTGAGGTTAGGGATACGCCATGTTAATGTTTTATTGGAGGTTTGTTGGTGTGAATTTCCCCTCGCTGATTCATATACACCTTCTCTATGCTGTGCTCCATAGGTTACAAAGTTAATAATTTATCACACTCGTCCTTAACTAGCTCAGAGTCTAGGAGGGTAGACTGCTAGAGGACCACCCAGTTTGACAAATGCTACACAACAAACCTAAGCAGGGAACACTGAAGGGAGAGTGGAGACGGGGCCTGGAAAGAGATGGGGGGAAAACTCCCCAGGCAAGCTGGGCTCTCAGCTGAGCCAGGTACAGATGGTGGGGGCGGGGCGGGGGGAGGAGGCAGACAACAATAACTGAAAAACAATACATTAAAAAAAAAAGGTGTTGTGGTACTCTGTCCCTCTGGCTGTCGCCTCCCCTCTCTGGCCATGGCTTCCTCCTTCCACAAGGGCAAGGAGAGCACCTGGCACAAGATCCCAATTTTAATGACCTATACCTTTTATTAAGGGCAGGAGAAGCACCCAACGCAAGGCCACCAACTTTATATTTGTTCACTAAGGACATCAAAAGAAAAAAAAAAAAAAAACCCTACCACCTCCCATTATTTCATTTCAAAGACATTTTAATAATTTAAAAGACATTTGAACACTAAAAAACAAGTCATATAATCTCGGCGGATTAAGCAAAAAGCCTCGAATGAAACATCTTCAGCTTTGTAAGGGAGAAACGACTGCTGACGTTCTGGCTGTATGACAGTGAAGACGTCACCATGCCTTGGTGTCCACAAACCCTGCGGACAGGTAATGAATGTAATGAGATACTATTTTATACCCCATGTGCCAGAACCTTTACATGTCCTGATAACCCCACAAGGTGGAAGTACGCCCACCTTTTTCAGATGAAAAACTACAGCTCCAGGGGGAGCAGCCTGCCCATGTCACACAGCGGACCCCGCCCGGCCCCCCCACACCATGATGCCGTGGGAGGTGCTCAGTGACCTCTGCGGTCCTCATCAGAACTAACCCTCCAGGTTGCCGTGTTGCTCTCGGGCAGCGGAGGAAAAGCCCCGTTCTGCCCTCTCTGCTTTTGTTCGTGGTTCCAAACAACCAACGCCAACCCTCCTTTGGGGCAGGAGAGGCATAAACAGGCACTACATGAAGGGCAGTCCCAAGCACCCCAGAATGCCACCAGTGTCCTCCTCTGTCCCCTCCATTCGCAGCCCGTGCCAGGGAGCAATGGGATGGGGAGGGCAAACAAGAATAAAGAGCCCTGTGTGCCAAGAAATAAGCAGCATCTGAACCCTTTTCAGGATTTTTAATACCATACTTCTATGTGGTCTGTAATAAGCATACGTTAGATGTTTAATAAATGAATGAATCTAACTTCTGTAACACTGTTTGGTGTTACATAAATTCAGTTTAGAAAACATGATCTCTAACTTCTAAAAGCTTCCATTCTAAGTCTGAAATATGGAGTTGACTGAAAATGGAATACCAGCTCCAAACTTAAATGTGTATCTCATCTTGCAAATGCTTTTTCTTCCACCTTTACCATTTAAATTAGGGTCTATTGCACTTCAACAGTCTTTTACTACAATGTCCCCAGTCGTACTTCAGCATGGGGTGAGATCCTCCCACGTGAGGACATGCTCCAGGCACTGGTGCAGGCTGGTCCCCTACAGGACCCTCTCACGCACCTGTGTGGGAAAGCAGAGCTGAGTGGGGCTGAGTGCGAGAGGGACAGCAGTGAGCAGAGGCAGGACCTCGGCACACTTCTAAGCATTGGTTCCTCTACCTGTAGCATGAAGACACCTCAGTCGCCACCTCAGGCCCCGTGAAGATCACGGGAGGTGACCTACATGTAGTGCACTTTAAATGGTCGCCACTGTGATCCTCTGATGACAGAACTGGAAGCGCCCAGTGGCACTGATCACAATTCAAGCCACAGAGGGGTCTTAGGGGCGGAACACAGGGGGACACATCCTTAGGTGGCAGCGGCATAAGGTTAACCCCAGGAAACTCAGAGAGCTGGCAACCAATAAACGCTGGGAAAATCAATGAATCGAAACCCCAACAATCCAAATGGAGTCGCCTGTCAGAACTTACAATCCTCAGAGCAGAGAAGTACAGGTGGGGGCAGGCTGGCTCAGAGGCCTTGTGGGGGGAACAGCGGGAGGGGCTTTGCCAGGAGCACCGGGTCCAGAATGACTCTCGGGCTCCTGCGGGGGATGTAGGGGTTGAGGGGCTGTTGTGGACATGCTTCGAGCAACCCGGCGGGAGTCGCAGGAAAAAAACAAGCCGCTTATCCAGGCAGTGGTCGCTGTGCATTTGTGATGGAATAGGTGGCCCAGCTTAAGACTTCATGTGGACAAGAAGCAGGTGTCTCCCGTGTGGGAATCGAGCTGAAGACGGACAGGTTAGAAAACGGCTTAAATGGTGCTGTCCCATCTGTCTTTATAAATCCGTGTGTGCGTGTATCAGCGCACCAGTCTGGAAAACTGCATGTTGGGGTGTTGGAGCGACTTTCTTTTTTTTAGAGCATTTGTGTTTGTGTTTCACAGAGTGCATGAATCAATTTTATAATGAAGGAACGTACTCAGTTCCCTTCTGAGTTCTGAAACCTGGGCAGACAACATGGAGGGCTGCCCAACACGGGCACAGCCCCACCTGCAAGGCTCCTGTAGAATCCCGTTCTGGAGAGACCCTAGAACGAGTGACTCTCAACTAAGGTCTGTCTTCAGCACCTCAGCCTCCAGAGGGAGGTGTCGCTCCTGCAGCTGGCTTTCCCAATGGGGTAGTATTTCATGCGGGAAGGAGAAGGGCCATGATTCCTGGGTGCTTCGCACAATTTGCTCCCTAAAGTCTGAGTTTTATGAGCCATTTTTGTAAAGGAACATAAATCCCAGGAAGAGCCAAGGCCTCCAGCTGCATCCCAAAGCAGCAGGTGCTAGCCCAGCATTAGACCAGCAATCTCCTCTACAGCCAGCAGGTTCTTCAAAACCTTGACATCACATGAGTTAATTTCATGCACAGGCAGGTCTGAGGAAGACATTCCAGAGAGTAAACAAGTCTTGGCCCTCTGGCCCTGGGTGGACTGAGCGCCAGCCTGCAAGCCAAAAGGTCAGCAGTTCAATTTGCAGTCAGGCACATGCCTGGGTGGCCGGTCAGGTCCCCGGTACAAGAGGCAACCACACATTGATATGTCCCTCCCTCTGTTCTCTCTCCTTTACCCTCTCTCTAAAAATAAACAAAACTTAAAAAAACCCAAAAAACCTCTTACTTTTCTGGATGAGCAGAAGTAAGTGAAGGGCCCCAGCGCCAGCCACACACCGGCAGGCCAGAGACTCCTCAAGCTCCGACAACCAGGCCCCTCCAAGTGCTCACCTAAGCAGTGGGGGTCAGCAGCCAGATGCACCATCCCAAAGAGGAGACAGAGGTCCCAGTGCCCGCCGACAGCGCACAGGACCCACAGAGCTCAGTGACCACCAAACCCATAAATTAACAGGCACACACGAAGCTGTTACAAGGGCTGGAGACAGGCAAGAAGAGCCAGACCTGCACACCTGGAGTAGGATGGGGGAAATCTGTAAGCATCGGGAGTTAATCCTGTGACACCACCTTACAGTTGGTGTCGGCATGCACCTTTACAGCTCAGGACACCATGATGGTGCGTATGCGGGTTAAGGGGGGACCACAGAGACAGAGAGAGTCTCCCCAGCCCCTTGGTCCCTCTGTGCCTGTCCCCCCAGCACACTCAATCACAATCAACTCACACTCCCCACCCATTAGAAAGGGAAAAAAAGAGGGAGAGAAACATCAATGTGTGGTTGCCTCTCATGTGCCCCTTACTGGGGACCTGGCCCACAACCCAGGCATGTGCCCTGACTGGGATTCGAACCAGTGACCCTTTGGTTCACAGTCCGGTGCTCAATCCATTCAGCCACACCAGCCAGGGCTCTAACCTCATTTTAATTAAAATTCTTTTATGATAGCACAAACAATTTGTCTTCCTCTAAGATGTTAAGGAATGCCATTGTTACACAGTTAGTGGCAATACCACTCAACGCTGGTTTAGATATAAGGTTCTTTTCCCTAAGGAGGCCTTGGGGAAAGAGCCAAATGCAGCCTGAACAACCCTGGCAACAACCAACACCCCAACGCCTTCGCCATCAAGACCATCTGGGGTATACTACATCTGTAGATTGGAAATCATTTTTCTTTATTTTTTATGGAAAATAACAAACAGAAAAAGTAGAGAGACTAGAAAATAACCTCTAGTCTCAACAAATACTAGCAACGGCCAGCCTTGTTTCCCCTGTGATTGTGAAAACTCTTAAACGCTCACAGAATCACACGACCATGACCCAAACGTGTCTCCAACACGACCTGGTGAGTCCACACTGGCCCTGCCACCCACAGCACACGTCCTCACGGCGGGAAGACATGTGGAGCAGGCAGAGCGGGGCCTGTCCCAAAGGGACTAGCGAATTTACGGAGAGCCATGAATGGAGAACCAAGGGATGAGAACATGACCAGGGGACTCGGCAGGCAGGGGTGAGTCTCGCAGACGTCGCTTTGCTCCCTGCCATGACATGATGAGGAGGGCACTTCAGCTCTGCTGGACTCTTCCCCAAGACCTGTAAGCCCGGTGTGATAACATGGAAAAACCGCAGGCACACCCAAACCAAGGGCCGCCCCACAAATTATCCAACAATAAGCACTCTTCCAAACTGTCACAGTCGTGGAAAAGAGGGAAAGGCAAACCACCACAGACCCAGGAGGCTAAGGGTACCTGTCAGCTAGACACAGTGTGATGCCCTGGACTGGGCCCTGGGACAGCAGGACAGCTGGTGAGGTCCGAGTGAGGTCTGCAAGCCAGTCAGGACAGACAGGCCTGTTCCATTCCTCATTCTGATTGCGGTGCCGTCATCCTGCGAGGTGGTGACGTTAGGGGGGCCTGGGTGACAGGAGTACAGAACTCCATCAGCTTTGCAACTTTTCTGTATCTCTACATGTCTAAGATTTTTCCAAAATGAAACTTTACTACAGAAATAGTAATATAAACATTTTAACTGGCTAATGAATATTCATTATATCCTTGACAAGGAGTCCCTGACAATGTGGTCTTCCTTTTAAAATTAAGGCAGGAATGATGAAGCCTAAAGAAATAGCCATTTGTTTTTAAATATCTCAAAGAAAACAAGCACCCAGAGATGGACGCAGGGCCATCTGTACGGGGAAGGCTGCCCCACACAAGGTGACAGATGGCAGGACACCCCTGGACGCAGGGTGTTGACTGTGAAAATGGGCTCTGCTGACAATGAGAAGTGACTTCCAAACCACAGGGCCCTCCCTGCCAGGCTCCGCCCCACCCTGCTGCAGCATGGGCAGGCAGACCTCGGCCTCCCTGCGGCCCCCAGCCCCGCACACCGCTCTTCATCACCTGCCAATTTCTGACAGGCCGCAGTTCCTGCTAGGCTGAAAACAATTCAAGGAGCAGGTACTGCCAACCATAACATAATGCATTTTTATAAAGATTGTATTTATTTATTTTTAGAGAGAGGGGAAGGGAGGGAGAAAGAGAGGGAGAGAAACATCGATGTGTGAGAGATATACTGATCAGTTGCAATCAAGTTTCCTCTTGCACTCCCCCAGCTGGAGGCCTGGCCCGCAACCCAGGCCCGTGCATTGACTAGGAATCAAACCAGAGACCTTTCTGTTCACAGACCAGCATTCAATCCACTGAGTCACACCAGCTAAGACTGATAATGGATTTTTAAAAAGAAGTTTTTCAGCCCTGGCTGGTGTGCTCATTTAGTAGGAGTCTTGTCCTGTAGACTGAAGGGTCACAAGTTCAGTCCAAGGTCAGAGCACGGGGGGCCCTACAGGGGGGTGACCTAGTGATGTTTCTCTCTCTCCCACCGCCAAAAGCTATGAAAAAAATGTCCTTGGGTGAGGATTAAAAAATAAAAAACTAGTTTTTTATGTATCTAGAGAAAAGATGAACTGTGTGCACTGGGAGCCCTGGCTGGTGTGGCTCAGTGGATTGAGTGCGGGCTTGAGAACCGAAGGGTCTTGGGGTCAATTCCCAGTCAGGGCATGTGCCTGAGTTGTGGGCCAGGTCCCCAGTAGGGGGCGTGCAAGAGGCAACTACACACTGATATTTCTGTCCCTCTCTTTCTCCCTCCCTTTCTCTAAAAACAAATAAATAAAATCTAAAAAAAAAAAAGAAGTGTGCACTAAGAAACCTGAAGCTGTAGCCATGCGCAGGAAGGGGGGAAGGGAGGGAGGGAGGGAGGGAGGGGCTGGAGCAGCAAAAGCAGAACTCTACCTTCGGGCTTTCTGACCTGGACACCACGCTCTGCTGGTGAGCGAGGTCACTGTCAAAAGTGACTGAGACTGTCACTCAGCCCTTCCGGTGGCTGTAGGCCCTTCCTTACAATGGTGCCCTCCTACACTTTAACAGGACACAGTTCTAGAAATAAAAGCACATGCCTGGATTTTCAAATTATGAACAGCATGTGGGATTTAATTCATTCTGAGGTTCAAGTGTAAGTAAGCAGTTTCCCCGGAGCAGTCAGACGTCTGCCTGCTTGCTGCAGCAATCACGTCTTACACTTGAACGTCGGCCAAGGGAGACTTTCTGTGAAATATTCCTGCCCAAAATGCCCTGCGGCAATTTACTGAAACACAGAGAAAACTAGCAGTGATGTTCTTAAAGAATGATTTTTTAAAAAGCCAGAAGACATTCTAGAAAAGGGTGCACTTGTCCGCCAGAACAACTTGAAAATGATGGAGGCTGCCCTGCTTGTCATCACTGAGGCAGTCCCTCCCGAGCCGCCTCTTTACTACTCCTCGGCCAGGAACTGAAGGGTGCCTTGCAAAACGCAGGTCAAAACCTCCCCTGCACTCTGAACAGCTCAACTAGGAACCCATGGGGCGGTGCTGCTGCCCCGCAGCCCTCCACTGGGCTTCATCCTTTTCACTTCACATTGAGAAAAAGGCGACAGGTGCTTTTTCCATTCATTTTTTAAGTGTTTTATTAAACTAGAAACTCTCCAAATATACCTTGGACTTTATACATCTGACAGTTGCGAAATCCAAGGGCAGGCTCTTGGGCCACGTGCCTGTGCACAAGCGAGTTTGGCAAGCCCCACAGCGGCGCCAGGCACAGCCCTCTTCCCAGACACCCAGGGGACTGGGCTGCTCTCTCCTCTCTGAGCTGCCATGGAGGCAGGCCTGCGCCTGTCCCCCAAGCCCTTCCCCATCACACCTCACTGCACCTGTGTCCTTGGAAAGCACCATAACAGGGCTTAGCTCCTAAGGGCATGGTACATCCTGAAAGAAGAAAGGAAAACACCCATGAGAGAAATGGCAACCTCACCCCTAGGCAGCACAGAGCAAGAGGGAACACCAGGTCTCAGGAACAGGAGTGCAGCCTCAACTGGCAGCCCACTAGCTGTGGAACCACAAGCTGACTTCCCTCTGAGCCTCAGTTTCCTCAACTATAAAAAGACCAGCACCTCCTACCTCTTTCCCTTCTTTTTTCACCCCAAACCAGTGCAAGACAGATGTCTAAAGCAACTATACATGCTATGTAGACACGGTCCACCCTCAAACAGGCTGTGCCAAGGCTTAGAAGGTACAAGTCCACTTGGCTAATGCCCTGTATGAGACATACTGCACCATACCCACTATGCCTGTTATTTAGGTGGTGTTTTGGTCTCATATCACTCTCTGATAGGTTCAAACCTGAGTTTAACTTATCTCTCTCAAACCCAATGTCAATGCTCGATTGTCAGCATTTATGAAGCTCCCACCATATGCTCACTAGAAAGTTAAGTGCTTTTAAGGGACAGAGAGATCATCCATTATAAGATAAAGTCCCTATTCTTGAGGGTTTATTTATAAGGAAGATAAGACTAAAATACTTCTTTTTAAAAATATATTATATTGATTATGCTATTACACTTATCCCATTTTTTTCTCCCCTTTATTCCCCACCATTCTGCTCCCCTCTTTTTCCAGGATTCCCACCCCTTAGTTCATGTCCATGGGTCATACCTATAAGTTCTTTGGCTTCTCCATTTCCCCTACTATTCTTAACCTCTCCCTGTCTATTTTGTACCTCATTTATGCTTCTTATTCTCTGTACCTTTCCCCATTCTCCCCCTCCCCATTGATAATCCTCCATGTGATCTCCATTTCTGTGATTCTGTTTCTGTTCTAGCTGTTTGCTTAGTTTGCTTTTGTTTAAGGTTCTGTTGTTGATAATTGTGACTTTGTTGTCATTTTACTGTTCTGAGTTTTGATCTTCTTCTTTTTCTTAGATAAATCCCTTTAACACTTCATATAATAAGGGCTTGGTGATGATGAACTCCTTTAACTTGACCTTATCTGGGAAGCACTTTATTTGCCTTCCCATTCTAAAGGATAGCTTTGCTGGATAGAGTCATCTTGGATGTAGGTCCTTGCTTTTCATGACTTTAAATACTTCTTGCCAGCCCCTTCTTGCCTGTTAGGTTTCTTTTGAGAAATAGGCTGATAGTCCTAGGGGAACTCCTTTGTAAGTAACCGTCTTCTTTTCTCTTGATGCCTTTAGGATTCTCTCCTTATCTTTAATATCGGGTAATATAATTAGGATGTGCCTTGGTGTGTGCTTCCTTAGGTCCAATTTCTTGGGGACTCTCCGGGCTTCCAGGACTTCCTGGAAGTCCACTTCCTTTGCCAGATTGGGGAAGTTCTCCCCTTCATAATTTTTTCAAATAAGTTTTCAATTTCTTGCTCTTCCTCTTCTCCTTCTGGCACCCCTATGATTCAGATGTTGGAACATTTAAAATTGTCCTGGAGGTTCCTAGCCTCTCATTTTTTTGAATTCTTATTTCTTCATTCTGTTCTGGCTGAGTGTTTATTTATTCCTTCTGCTCCAAATCATTGATTTCAAGCCCAGTTTCTTTCCCTTCACTGTTGGTTCCTTGTGTATTTTCCTTTATTTAACTTTATATAGCCTTCACTTTTTCCTCTATTTTGCAACCATACTCAGCCATTTCTGTGAAAATCCTGATTATCAGTGTTTTGAACTCTCCATCTGATGGGTTGGCTATCTCTTTATCACTTAGTTGTTTTTCTGGAGTTTTGATCTGTTCTTTCATTTGGGCCATATTTCTTTGTCTTGGCACACCAGTCTGGATGAATATTTCTTCATTAACTCCTCGGTTGTCGGACTTCCATATACTTAGATTTTCTGGCAGTTCTGGGGTTTTTTGTTTTTAAATTTGTTTTGTCCTTCTTTTGGTTGTGTGAGGAGGCAAAATGTATCTATTTACACCTCATCTTGGCCAGATGTAAAACACTTCTATTAAAAGATAGAATTGCCCTGGCTTGTGTGACTCAGTGGATTGAGCGCTGGCCAGCAAACCAAAGGGTCAATTCCCAGGCAAGGCACATGCTTGGGTTGTGGGCCAGGTCCCCAGTAGGGGGCGCACAAGAGGTAACCACAAATTGATGTTCCTCTCCCTTTCTTTCTCCCTCCTCCCCTCTCTAAAACTAAAAAAAGGGGGGGGTGCCTCTTTTGGTGGTAGGCTGGCCACATGCAAACCAGAAACAGACACACAGGGCAGGAGGGAAGGACTGGGGATTTTTCGGTGAGTATAGAATTTCATCTTGGGAAGATAAAGAAGTTCTGGAGCTAGATGGAGGTAGTGGCTGCACAACAATGTGAACTTTTCAATGCCACACACTGTACACGTAAAAATAGCTAAAATGGCCCTGACCAGTGAGGCTCAATTGGGCAGGTATCATCCCGCAAGGCAATCGATGTTTCTCTCTCACATCCATGTCTCTCTCCCTTGCTTTCTCCCTCCCTTCCCCTCTCTAAAAGCAAATAAGTAAAACCTTTTAAAAATGGCTAAAACGGTAAATTTTATGTTATGTATATTTTACAGAAATAAAAAAATAAAATTTAATTTAGAAAACAAGAAACAGACCCACACATATTTCTAAGCTTCTGTGACAGTGGTAGTGTCCCGAGGCACCACGGGGCCACTCATGGTCCACTTGGGGGAAAGTGAAACCAATTCCTTCCACACCAGATACAAAAGTCAATTCCAGAAGTCAACTCCACAGAGACTAAGGCTTAACTTGAAACACAAAACTTTAAAATTGTTCAAAGAAAAATATATTGTTGTTTTCTATATTGAACAATATAGAAAAATACATCTTTATGGCATTAAAGCAGGGAAGGTGTTTCTTTTCAAAGTCCACTACATCAAAACTTAAAGTGTTTAGCAAAAGGCAACATAATGGAAAGACAAGCATGAATTTAGAGACGGTATCTGTACCTCATATAACCAATAAATTGGTATATTTCCAAAAACAATACAAATCAATAAAAAATACAGACAACCCAAGAGAAAAACAGGGAGAGATCTGATTGGGCAAGCCACAAAGAGAGCCTGTGAACTGCTAACACCCCCGTGGACCAGGGCTCATGTCCTCTCTAACCAGCAGAAAATATTTGACACCCACCAAATGGGCACAATTAAGAAACGTAACAACAGCCAGTGTGGGAGAGGACGTGGGAACCTGCACACGCGGCAGATGGAGAGCTACCCGGCATGGCCACTTGGGAGTGGCATCTGTGCCTAAGGCCCATACCTGAGCCCAGCAGCCAGCAAGTCCACTCCTGTGTGAGAGCCCTGGAGGAGGGAGTGCAGCTGGAGACCTGTATAAAGAAGCTCAGAGCCTTCTTTATTTTCAGTGCTCCCAACAGTCAACAAAGAGAAGAAGGCAGCATCTGTCCACGGGAGAACGGCAAATCGAGGTCTACGTGCGCAGCGGTTAATGTTATGTGTCAACTTGACTGAGCCCCAAATGACCCAGGTATCAGGTCAAACATCTCTCTGAGTGTTTCTGTGGGAGCGCTTCCAGGTAAGATTAACATTTTAATTGGTTAAGTAAATCACCTGCCCTGAACAGAACAATGAAGAAAACTCCAACCCTCCGCCAAGTAGGAGGAAGTTCTCTGCCACCAGTCCCAGGACTGACCTGGCCTGGACTGGGCTAGAGGCTCCCCGGGGCTGCAGATCTGTGTGTGCTGGTCTCTGTGATCACGTGAGCCAAGTCCATAAAACAAATCACTCTCTATATATGCACACACATCCTAGTGGAGAACCCTAATATAACACGCACAGTGAGATATTATTCGGCAATAAAAATGAAAGAAAACCCCAATTTGCAGATTACCTAATTCCTTTTTTATAAAGCTCATAAGCAAAACCTGAATATATTATATATACATACATGTGTAAGTATTCAGAAGAAAAGAAAGAGAGAGAAAGGAAGAAAAGCAGGTGGATGGGGAACAACGACGACATTCGCCGGAACACACTCCCTGTGGCAGGAGGGGCCCGTGAGGACAGGAACCTCCCTGGGGTGCACGATGGTGTTGAGGTGGAGGCTGGCTTCCAGGTTTTTGTGAGCACGCTTCAAAGCGTACATACCCGTCACCTTTGTTTACGTGAAGTTTAGGTTGTCTAACCCAACACTCCTAAGCTGGAGATGGGCAAGAGAAGTGCCGTAAGACAGACACAAGGGAAGAAACATGTGTTCACCAAATGCCAGGCCAAAAGGAGGCCAATGCCAAGATTCCCCCTCCCTGCAAAAGGCTTTCCAGGCCCATCTGGAAGGTCTGATCTGACCTGAAGCCCTCCCAGTTTCGGAGCATTCAGGCCTTCCCTCCCTCTCTCATTCTGAGAACGCCGATACATTTACCAGGCAGGTGGAAGAGGGAGGGCAGTTGGAAGTTATGACTGTGCTGCCTCCTCGTAGACAGAGTGCAGAGCCCCGAGCCCCTGCCAGGCTGGCCCACCTGCTGCCAGCCCTCAGCCTGTAAATGTCATGCTCAGCTCCCAGCGCTCCTCCTGCTCCCAAACTGCTCCCCTGGCCCTGCTCCCAGGTGGCTGCTTACTTTCACTATCCTCTTCCCCACCCAAGTCCAGGAATTCATTCCTGGCTCCTATAGGGTGAGACCAGGAGGCCTTTACCTCACGTAGCAAAAGGCCATTGCGAAGTGCAGGCCTCAGGGACAAGGCGGTCACATGCTCCAGACTGCAGAAAAGAAACACAAGGCCAGGCCAGGCTGCGCCGACACTGTCCCAGCCACTCCTCCGACTCCTTTCCCCTTGAGTCTGTCCCCTCACCTCCCAGGGGCACAGATGTGGGGGGCCAGTGCTCCGTGCAGGCCTTCCCGTCATGCCCGAAGCCTCATGAAACTGCCACTTAATGTGCTTGCTGCTGGGTTCTGGTGATTATTTTTGTATTCATGTGGATTAGTCCTATGACTGCTTACTTAGATTTTTATTAGGGTTAGCCAAAGAATTCTATTACATGCCTTTCGAACATCTGTAAATAGATATCAGCATAGATTTTCCTTTTAATTTTATGTAGTGAATTGTTAACGTGACATTTATTGAGCATGTACTATGGGCCAACCCCTGTGCTCTAACCCTTTACACGCATTATGCCATTTCCTCCTTACGCTGACCCTGCACAACACCACTATTCTGCCCTGCTCGTTTTACAGATGGGGAGGCTAGTTCGTCTGCCTCAGTCAGAGTTAGTGGGCAGCAGGGCTGGGGCATGCTGCGCTCATAGACTGAACAGAGCTCGCTCTGGCCGACCCAATTCTTCACTAGAGGTAATCTTTGTATTTCTGGAAAAAACCTTACCAGGTCATGGAGAATGAATCTTTTAAATATGCTACTATATTCAAATTATTATTTATGCAGAAATGTTGCAAGTATATATGCATACATAGTGAGGCAAAAGTAGGTTTACAGTTGTTCATATGGAAAATAATACAATAATTAATAATAATACCAGAAAAAACTGTTTCACGTACTCACAACAGCAACCTACTTTTGCCCTGCCCTGCATGTGCATGTGAGTCTGTGTGTGTGTGAAAACAGACATCAGCACATCTACACGTAACAGGAAATCGGTCTGTGGTCTTCTCCAGATCGTGCATGAAACAGGAAACCTAAAATAAACACTATAAAGAATGAGACACATTTGACTACATGAAAATCTTTAAATGTAATAGATAAAGATGCCTACACAAAGCACAAACTATAGGAACAAAGGCTGGGGGCAGGGCGCACGTGCAATACACATGACAGAGGATTTGCAGCTCAATATGCAAAGGTCTCCTACAGCTGAAAAAAAAAACAACCAATAGGGAAAAAGAATGGACAAAGGACTTCCGGCCAAGATGGAGGCATAGGCAGACGCACTGTGCCTCTTCTCACAACCAAATTAAGGACAACAAAGATTTAGAAACAAGAAAACAACCAGAACTCAGAAAATCAAACTGTTTGGAAGTCCAACAACGATGCATCCAGACCGGTAAGAGGGGTGGAGTCGCGGCAGGAAAAAGCAGAGGTGCGGATGCACGCAGGCAGCAGCGGCTGGCAGCCCCCAGGTACACAGGCAGCGACTAGCAGACCCTGGGCACGGGGCGGCAACTGTGCAGAACCAGTGAGGCCGCACAAGGCAGCTGGCTGACTGGGTGGTCCCACATTCACTCGCAGATAATCCAGGCAAAGGGGAAGCGGTGAAAGGAACTGGAATCTGAGAGTGAATAAAGCAACCGCCATTATCTCCTCTGAGACCCCGCCCCCACATACAGCGTCACTACCCAGCGACTGGGCTGTCCCGCCCTGGGGAACACTTGAGGCTCCACCCCTCACTATGTAACAGCCAACTAGACCAAACAAACAAACAAAAACCCAGAAATGAAAATGGCTCAAACTGGAGAACAAATCAAAGCCCCAGAGCCAATTTATCTAAGCGATGAAGAGATTGCCAACCTATCAGATGCACAATTCAAAACCCTGGTAATCAGGATGCTTACAGAATTGGTTGATTTTGCTCACAAATTAGATGAAAAAATGAAGGCTACAATAAGTGAAAT